>MU376296.1:84806-96778 GCA_022495205.1 Hypoxylon sp. FL1150 | reverse complement strand
AAAAAAATTATTAATAATTAAAATAATTTATAATAAATAAATTAATATAAATTTTATATTATTAATATTAATATTTATATTAATTTAATTTATTTGAAAAGTTAAATATATTAGTAATATTAAATGAAATATGTAATTTTTTTTCGACGGTAATTGGCGGTGCGCGCGCAATGCATGGGAAGGAATCGTCGATATAAAAATCACTTGATAGAAACCCATAGAGAACGTCAGATCTACCATATGCAAAGTAATAGTTTCAATTGAAATTCGAAATTAACCCATAGCATGAGGAGTAATTCGGCACTCTCAAGGTCTAGGCATCTGAATCTACCAAACCTAGAGATATCAAAATCGCTATTTTCATTAAACGTAAGTAAATACGATTCCATTTGAACTGCAAGCCGAGGTCTATGCATAGTCGAAGTAACGGGCCTGCGGGCATGGCAAAAGCTGGGTTACCCCCACTTTCAAAAAGTGAACCGGGCTCATGGTATAGAACATTATAATCTTCCAGAGATATACATTCTTATTATTGCTTTCTAGACGGCTTCTCAAATGAAAAGCCAACTATTAACGTTGCTAAATATTTATGCAAGCTATCCAGATCTCCAGGTTCCAGGATTGGACTTAGGGGCCTTGTACATAGTAAGGTTTGTGTTATTCAGCCCAGCTCCAAGGTTCTTGGGTGACATTAGTAACTTTTTATCCTTAACGTCATCAAGCTCGGTTGAGAGAAGTACATAGTATCTAAGTAGGAAGCTTAAGCCAATCTGGGCGACAATGTCGAAGCTTCGAAGCTCAGACGCGTTGGGCAACTTGGCGACTTGGACCAGTTTTTGGACCAGTTGGGATTCAGCTGATGCCTGTTAGCGCGGCTGACTTGGGGGGATTCGTGAGTTTCGACAGGCACGGATCGCCGGTGATTGGCTAGGCGGTTCAATCCAATCCTCCGGGACCTCCACAGATTTACGCGGTCGATGAGATTTGATGACGATCGACGACACCCACTTTCCCTCTCTCTCAGCCCCGTTGCGCTGGCTCTGCAGCTGGCTCCTGGACCGATCTGTTATTGTTCTCACCCTGTTGTTATTCGTGAGCTTACAAGGTTATTTAACGCGGATGTGCGTGTGTCCGGCCGGCCAGGGGAAAACACGTTCGACGCGCGCATATTTACATGGGTTGGTCATCTTCGTTACTACCAAAGGTTTGTGTGCTGTTCAGCAAGTAATTTCGATGATATATTGAGTCGCTCCCATCCGTGCAGGACCTAATTATGTAAAATGAAATTTGCTCTTGTTTCTTCATCACAAGCGGTGGCGATTAGTAGGTACATGCCCACTCGCTTTGCCACTGGTTTACATCTGTCGTCGGCGTTCTACATAGTAGGTAGCTCCCAGCTACTGACCAGATGTCATCCCCTGTGTGGACTTCCGACTCCAACGGGATCCATGGCAGCTCGTCTGACGTGTCACCCTAGCAGATATGAAAGCCCTGAGTACATAACCTCGTCTTCCGTCTGATACAGCTCTGCGGGATAGTTGATCGGTAACAGCACGCACACGCTCCAGAATGTTCTCGATAGGGACCAGGTAGAGTATCGATCGGGGTAGGCCGTGGCGACGCGGATTGGTCTTCTCGTTAGGTCGTCCAGATCGTAATCGTCCATCTTCTTGTATCCACCCGACCTTGCCGGGAAGAATCGCGACCGGCGCAGAGACCGAATCTGGGTAGAGACGTGCCGAAACAATGATCTCCCAAGTGTCGGCATTACGTACGCGTAGATCAGCTAGTACCTAAGTAGGTAGGTTAGTCGTTCGATCTTGTTGGGATGTGGTACTATGTAGAGCAGTGGCCCCTGAGCTAAATTCGGTTGATTGGGTGATTATGGTAACCTAGGTACATGGACAATGTTGGTAACTACCTAGGTTATGTGTGATTGGTGCTGGTCGCTGTATAGCTGCCAACGCAGAATAACCGAAATAGATAATCTAGCCAGAGATCTAGAAAGCTGTATATACATGATTAGAAGCTGGGCAGAAATCGGGGGCCGTACGAGGTTATATTGTTGACGAGCCTACCTACTTAATTGAACCCTTCTCAATACGCCCCCTCTCGTATCTATCGCAGACAGCAAGAAACGTCTAACGGCATTTAGACCTACCGTAAAACAAAATATGTATGTTGAAATTATAGACACTTTCCGTGTCTGAGGCGAAGGTTCAATTGGGCAAGTCTGTTACTCTATGAAAGAGACTACCGATTTGGCTGCGTCCTTAGACTCGGTCCCGGACTATCGTACGCAAGTGCTGTGCCAGCCACTGCGTCGATTGCTTGATGCATGTCTCAAGTCCCGACGGGGAGGCGGCACTCTGCCGAAAGACAGGCAGATTATGCTGGCGCCCGGAGTCGCATCACCATAGAGTTCTATGAATGGTAGGTGATCCGTCCTATATCTGTGTCGAGTGGCTACGTGTAGTACAGCCCCAGATAGTGCGCCGTGTATGTAGAACTTGGCCAACGAAACTCTCTGTGCAAATGCCTAGCGGATCTGTGTCTACGTGATCTGGATTCGAAAATGAGGGACATTCACCCAGGATTTCCTGAGCTCGACAGGAAATGATGCTGATGTCCGTCACGGCTATATAGACACAAGGGCAAGACATATATGCTGTGTCCAGGCCTACTGAAGAGGCTTCTCTAGTTGTGAATGGGTTGTGGTTCTCATAAAAGTCATGACGGAAAATAAGTAGAAAGATATAATCCTTGAAGATTTATACAGTACGTTAGAGATCAAGTTATGCACTGCCTCTCCCAGCGGCGAGAATTGTCTCTAGAATATCAGGTGGCCCCGTCATAGGTGTTTATAATGAAAGCATTAGTGATTTTAAGCAACGGCCAGACCAAGACAAGACACATAGGGCGTATGGTATCAATTATATTTTCAATTCAAATAACATCAGAATGCATCGCTTCAAATGTACGCAGATATATCTCTCCATCCTGCAGCTCCCACGTTGAGCGAAAGGGATGGGGAGGGGAGCCTTAGTTAAATACAATACGTCCCAAAACCTGAACCAAAAACGCCTTTCCTCTCAATCAGAAACCCGCCCGTCCATCCGTATCCGAGCCTCGATAAATGCCTGCTCTCCGTGCTCCTCTATCACACTGGTAAACGTACTCGCAACTGTTGTCACTTGGAAGGCGACCCTGTAGGACTCGCTTCGCGGTTCAAGCTCTCTATGCTCTCGACCATAGCGAGAACACGGGTTCGCGGCCGCTCCAGCGTGATCGCCTGCGCGGAATACACCTCGCCCTCTAGGGTGTCGTCCACTGGGGACCGCGACGGCTTCCTCTTCCTCGATTCGCCGCTCGGCTCTACATCCAGCAATCGACTGCTCTCGTTTCGCGGCGGCGTATCTCTAATCGGCGTGCTAGGTTGTCTTCCTCTCCATTCCGCGTCGAGCTCCTCGCGCACTTCGCGCAGAGCCGCCGCTTCTGCGTCTTCGCTTTCTATATCTTTGCCCTTCTCGCTGAAGTTCACAGGACTCGGGCTTGATCTCGGGAGCGGGACGCCGAGGTCCTGCTCCGCCAGCACCTTTTCTGATGACTCCCTTATTTCCTCCTTTTCTAGTTCCTCCTTCTCCGGATCGACCACGACGACATCTTTCCCGCTCTCGATATCCGGCTCCGCATTGACCACGCGCAGGCGCTCCTTAGGCACCGTGAACATGACCTGCACCAGCCTCTTCTCGACCGCCTTCTCGATGTCCCACTCGTCGTCGTCCTCTTCCGTAGCGGCGTACGCTTTATCGGAAGGCCCCGCAACAGCGGCACTCGGCGCCCTGCTCTTCCCCTTCCCCTTCCCCTGCTCGAGCGCCTCCCACGCGCCGCGCCCACTCTTCCTACGTAGCAGGCCGCCGGCCGCGATCCCGCTCAGCCCGCCGAGGCGCGCGTCGTAGTCGCTGGCTTCACCGAACCCGTCGTCGTCGTCGTCTGGTGATCCCTTACCCAAGCTCTCGGGCGGGCTCGGCGTCGCCCCGCTGAACACGCGCTTCAGGCTGCCGAACCAGCTATGGCGCGGCTTCCTCTTGCTGGGGCTACCGAACGCGTCGTCGTCGTCGTCGTCATCCCTAATCTTTCCCATAAGCAAAGACGGGCCCTCGGCTTGTAGCGCCGGGAAGCTGCTCCTCGCGGTGTTGTAGCTGGGCGCCGAGCTCGAGCTGCTGCTCCCGCCTCGGCCCTCGTCGGCCGCTGCCGCCAGAGCCGCCGCCGCGACGCCGAAGCCGGAGCGTGGCAGGTACGAACGTATGGAGCTAGAGCGGTTGACGCCCAGGTTGTTGCGGTTCGACTCCGAGATGTTGCTATCTGTGCGCCCGTCGTCGTCTGCCGCCGCCGCCGCAGCACCGCCCGACAGGCGACCCGATCGAGAGGGACCCCGCTTAGTGGGCGAGGGTTGTCCCGTCCGCGCCGCGCCGCGGCTTATCAGCGCATCCATGGCCTCGACGTCCGACATCCAGTCCTGGACCTCGGGGTCGGTAGCGCTGCGGCGGCGGTCCTCGGGGCTCGGGGTCGCGGACGCGCGGCCGGGCGGTGGGAACGAGATCTGGTTCTCCTGCGTCGGCGTGAGGAAGGGGTCGGAGTCGCGTCGGCCGTCGACGTCGTGGCGCACCGGGCTGACGGGCTCGCTCGTGATATCGCCGTCGTGGCCATCCTCGTCGGCCTCGATGATCGGGTGGATGTTGTTAGGACCTCGCGAGGTGGTCGGGGGGTCGAACGTGTTCCGGCGCGGCAGCGGCTTCCTGGCTACTTGCGCCGGGGCCAGGCCGCCGAGCCAGGGCTGGTGGCCGTTGTCGAGGCTCCCGCGGCCCGTCTGCAGACTCTGGTAGCCGAGCGAGCGGCTGCCGCCGCGCATATACGGATCGGAGCCGCCGGTGTACCAGCCCCCGCCGAGGTGGTCGCGCTCCATCATCTCGTCGTCCTGGGGTAGGAATTGGGCGTTGTCCTGCGCAAGGGCGCGGATGGCAGAGTCGCGAATCGTGCGTTTGTGGCGTAGACGGTGGCGATACAAGAAGAAGAGTCCGACGGCAGCGACAACCGCTAGAATCCCCAGCCCCAATCCGAGTCCTAGCCCTAGACGTTGCTTTATGCTGTCGCTGGATGTGGTTGAGCTATTGTCGTGGCTTACTCCGGGGGCACCTGGGTTCGTATAATCATTAGACCAGGACATCGAGGTAAGGTTTAGAAACATGGTGCTGCCTTCGGAAGCTTGTCTTTTGGCTTTCGTGCTGGTAGATGATATGTTGTAGCCTCCGTAGACCATCATGATATTGCCTGGGAGTAGAGCCGCTCCGTGACCGTAGATGCCCGACCCTGTCGGCTGCTGATTAGGTACTGTCCATTCCCAATCTCCAACGCCTCCATAGTCGTCTCCAACATTGAGTACAGCAAGCTGTGGCGAAGCCGCTTGAGTTATATCGCCAACCCAGCCCCCCAGGATGATCAAAGAAGTGCCATCCTGGCTAAGCACTGCTGTATGGCCGGATCTACTGTCTATACTGGTGACGGTACTTTTAACAGCAAGTTCTGTGTTGGCTGTACTTGAGCTCGCCATGCCAATGTCTGAGATAAAACTCCAGCTCTCCTCCGGTAGACTCCAAATCGCGACGGTGCTCATGTTGATGAAAGCATATTCGGTGTGGCCACCCAGTAGTACGTAGTTGACTTGTTGAGTGGTTACCCCCGAGTAATTGGATATAGACGGAGGCAGGCTGGTGAAAGTAAAGCCGGCCTCTGGTACGGGAGGTCCTGTGATGGAAACCGTACTGATGGTGAATGGAGCTGCGTCTGCTTCCGGAGGCTCAATCTTGATCATTTGATTCGAATAGGTCGCGTTGGATTGCCATGTACTGATATTAGAAGAAGTGCCGGGGCACATTCCCCCATAGGCGTAAGTCCTTGCTGGCGATAGCTCCGGCTCTAATGTGGTGGAAAAACTAAAGCTGCTACCCAGGAAACCCGGTCCTACTTCAACAGAGTCCGTCCCAGTCGCCAGCGAGGCACTCGCTCTAGCCCAGGATGACGATGCGCCATTGTCCGGGGAGGGGTCGAATGTCCATATCTCAGAATGGGCTGACGAAGAACAATCGCCGGCGTAGACAATAATTGAGCCATTGTCGGCAAGCGACGGGGTGAAGGCTGTGCTGTTGGTATCTAGGAAGGGCACATTGGAAGACAGCGTTTGGAATGGCAACGACGAAGCCTGAAGTTTGCCCGAGAAGTTGAGGGCCAGCAAGTCGACCCAATCGCCTTGTGGCGAGAATATGTAGGCGACGTTGGTTATCGCATTCTCTTGGGCTGGCGCGGGCTTCGACTCTGGAATGAATATGGTGGTCGGGATATAGGGCAGCGTTTGCGCCGCGCTTACTGTTGCGAGCTGGAGAGAGACTGCTATGATAAATATTAAACACGGGAGGGCTGCCGTTATCCGCGACGCATCTAATATACGGCCAGCAAACAGCGACACCATCCCGAGGGGAGACTTCATTGCTCTAGGTCAGCCCTGTGAGAAGCATCGTACATGAACCTTGTCCCCCTTGGACCAATTTTGGATCCAGAAAAGCCTGCGGTCGGCGAATTGAAAGGGAACAAGGCGATCACTGATCACTGTGTACCTCAGGTAGGTAGGTAGGTAATGTAAAACCCCACCAAGCCTCTCGTCAACTCTTAGGTCATAGGTTATGGATTGGCGACTGGAATTCGGGCTCGATGGATCAATGATGAGTTGTCTTAAGCAGCAGGGTTGGTTGAGGTTGAGGAGCACAGGGCAACGTATCCCGTAGGGTCTTGTTATTTGGCCTGGTAAGACAAGAAAAGATCCATTACTCGTACTCCGCCCCACTTATCAGGGAGTCGTCCCTCCCCCCAGCCTATAAGCTGGTACTCACTAGTAATTCTAACCAACCAGTAATTCTAACCAAAATTCTTAATAAGCAAATATATCAAAATTAATTATTAATTGATTTTTAATATATTAGCTTATTATAAGTTATTTTAATTTGAAAAAATTATTTTATTATTTAGGAATTATATAAAATAATTCTAAAGCTTTTTTCATATTTTTATTATATTTTTTCATCGAGATATACGAGCTTGAAAAATAATTATATTTATATATTTATTAATTAATTAGATCTAAGGAAACCTAATTAAAATACCCTTAGAAATATACTTAATTTTACGAAATTTTAAATATAATTTGTTATATTAAAATGATAAAATTTTTTAATAATTTGAAAAAATTATTATCATTTTTATTATATCTTTAAGATTATAATTTCGCTTTTTTTAAGATAATAAGCTTTATTTCTATTAGTTTTTTTTGCAATTTTAATACCTTATATTTATAAGAAAAATTAAATTTATTATATTATATTTTGAATTTTAAATTAATTTTTATAATCATAACGTTTAATTTAATATTAATTAATTTAGAAATAAATCATTTATATATGATATTTTTTTCGAATTAAAATAATTTCAATTTGGGTTAGAAATTGAATTCTAATATCATGTACTGGTGATTTTAGTTAGAATTACTAGTTGGTTAGAATTACTGGTGAGTACCAGCTTATAGGCTGGGGGGAGGGACGACTCCCTGATAAGTGGGGCGGAGTACGAGTAGTGGGGGTATTCGTTTCTGAGGAAAAAACTCCGAGCTTGTGATACAAACAAATTGCTGACGCAGGCCTTGGTTCGAAATTGATTGATTGGGTGGTCCACGAATTCACAATTGTGCACGGACAACGGACAACGCCCATATATCGAATTGCAATACGGAATAGGAATAGATTTTCACAGCAGGTCTATTTTCTCATTCTTTTTACTCTCGACTTCTGATTATCCCCCTTCTGCATTAGGTAGATCAACCGATGTGGTTCTCAAGGGGGGGTTGTTGATACGAGGGGTTAGGGGTCTGTTGTCAGGGCAACGCCACTAGCCAGGCCACTATTAGCGGCAAGTACCGCTAATTCTGTGCCGATGAAGATGCGATTGTCTTGTCTTACATGTGAAAGTGATACAAACCGCCTCTCAAAACACTCTTGAACACAAGTATCACCATCAAATGTATTATCAAACATATTACCATGACAAACTCCACTGACACACGGTTTATTAATGAAGATGAAGATGAAGATAGATAGAAGACTTCCCCTCCGATACATAATCTAATTCACCATCTGAGACTAACAGCTTACAATTCTATGAACAAATCCATCCTCATGCTCCAGTTTCCCTTCTTCACCCACCGCCGGAAGCCCGCACTCTACGCCGTGTTGACAACAGTGTCCATCCAAGCAAAATCCTCCTTCTTCAAATGTCCCTGCTGGATAAGAGCCAATAGCGCAGACTGCACTCGGGCAATGCCCGTCTTCGCCTCCTCTAGCGCCTCCACGCGGCCCGCGTATCGCTGGTACGTCTGCTCGTTGAGCGAGTAGGTGCCATAATTGTCCCTGGTGACGTCCGGAAGCACCGGGGCGGCCTGCTTCTGCTTCCGCTCCTGCTTGTACGTCAGGATCTCGTTGCGCATCGCGTTGCCTTCCAGTACGAGCTTCTCGAACGCCGATTGTGTGCGGCCCCGCGCCGCCTCGGCGTTGGCCGTGCGCGTCGCCAGTTGCGTCACCTCGTTGCCCTGGTGCTCCTCGTATATCTTGTTGAGCAGCCGCAGCCGCTCTAGGTCGTTGGTGTACGTCTCGTTAAGCGACCTGAGCTTGCCGATCTCCACCTCCTTGTTGGTCAGGTCGATACTCTGCTGCAGGTTCACCTGCTCGATGCCCAGGTTCCGCCTGTCCCACGCCGTCGTCCGGTTCGGGTACGAAGGCGTCGGCAGCGTCACGACCGTCGGCCGGTTCTCTAGCTCCCGCGTGTGCTCCGTGTTGGGGCGGTCCGCGTACGCCGGGAGGACGAAGATGGTGCCCCGGCCGCTTCCCTTCATCCGGTAAAATCTGGACTGGAGGTCGACGTGGACGATGCCCCGCACCTCATCACCGTCCTTTAGTCTGTCTCCGACCGCATGTTGTGACAGGAATATCGCATCTTGAGCGTCCAGCCACTGCTCCTTCCTGTCGAGCATCCGGTGGACGAACTCGTAGACGTCCTCCCCGGCGTTGGCCAGTAGCCAGCGGTCTTGAGGGAAGACGATTTCTCTTCCGGTCCTTCCATCAGGTCCGTGCATACTCAGGTGCTGCGCCGGAACTTGGGCTTCGCCCGCGATGATGTCCAGCGCGTTGGCGTAGGCAATCTCAAGTTCGTGCATGCGGCCCGTGAGGTGTTGCGTGTACAGGAGCCACTGTCCGATCAATGTTTGCTTGGCCTTGGGTAGGTCCGGGTGCTCGTTCACACTCGCTTGGTCGGTGGGGATGATGGAGAGCAGCCCGCCCATGGCCGAGTACTCGTGGTCGAGCCGCTCGAGGCACTCGTTGGCGTGCATGAGCAGCGTCATGTGGTTCTGAAACGGGAAGATCTGCGTCTCATCATTTTCGATAAACGAGACCGAAGTTTGATCCATGGGACAGTGATACTCTACGCCTTTCTCGTCGCTGTTCTTCTTGACGAGATTGGCCAAGCTGTTGAGCGGTCTCCGGTGTGACTTGTCAATGTTGTCGTAGGGAACCTGTAAGTTGTTCAACCAGTCGTATGCTTGGTGCTCCTCAAATATCTGAGGATCGATCGTCTTGTTATTAGGTAGCTTGTTAACAGTGTTATGTGCGTCAACCAAGCCGCGTTGGTGGCTGGGAGCGAGAGTAGATATCAGAAACGTCAGGGACTGGGCGTGCTGTTTGAGACACTCTAGAGTCGGCGGCCGGCCGGGAGTTGACAGGTAACCACAGTTGACATGGCCCAGCATTTTGGTGTTCACCTCCGAGTTCTCGTGGTGGTGGTTAGAAAAGTAGGGCTTTGCCCAAGGGGTGGCTCTAATGTAGCCGCGCATGTCCTCGTAGACATCGTGGGTTTGAGTTGGCGATCGTTTTTGGCCTTGGGGAGGCGCTGGCTCTGCCTGCTGGGGAGTCGACTGCTGGGCCGCCTGTTGAGTCGACGAACCTGGCTTGGTAGTGGCTGGTTGAGTGGGCGCTTTACTCGGTGATCCCTGTGAAGTGCCCGATGCATCAACCTTTGTGCTCCCCGACCCTCCCGAGGTATTAGGCGGTACTGTCGCCGGCGGAGTGACTGGGAACTTCGTCTTCGTTTGGCCCTGAGGCGTTGTAGGATTTTTGCTCTGCTTCTCTTTCTCTTTCTGTTCCTTCTCCTTCTGTTTTTTAAACATTTCCGACGACGGGGGAACAAACATCTTGGCGATCGGGATCGGATTGCCTTGCGCGCCTTGAGATAAAATGAGGTTCAGCAGCACGGCTTCTTCAGTTGATGGTGATGTTCCTTGAAGGGGGGTGATGTACGGGGAAGAGACAATTGGATGGGAGTGGTTCTTGATGAGGATTGAAAAAGGAGAAAGAAGCTTTTCACTAAGACCGGAAGAGTCAAACAATGCATTGAGCTCTACAACATTCCAGTGTCAGACCAGTACCTTCAGCACCTAATAGATAATGAAAACGGCATAGAAGGTACCTGATGCAAACATTCAAAGCCTGACTTCTTAGTATACCTACCTAGTTACCTACGTAGCAACCTACCTAGCTATGTCAGCGAAGGTATCATCTCGACAATTATCGTCCTGAGTAGACATTGATAATAGGGATAATGCCCAAGTTATATTGAACGGTCCCATCCAATGGAGCAGTTTTCTCTAGAATAGCCGCCAGCGGATACCTTGGCTTAACAACATATGTTCTAACTCCCAGTTCTGAAGATAGGGTGATTATGACATGAAGCTGCTGCGCAAACTACTGATGGGCCGGATTCGGCTGTCTCTGAAGTCTAAAAGGTACGGCATGGATTGAACTAGAGACGGCCTTTATCCTAGAACAAAGGATGTTTCTTAACTTAGGTAATTCTTGTGTTTCCACCATAGGAGCAGAGGTTGACTGCTGATGTGAAATTAATGTTAGATCTAGCACCACTACTGTATAGCAGCTGCTGATACAGAGTGGTTTACTATCCGAACGGTTGCTGTCATGGCCAGAGGGAACCAACTACTTGCAAACGTCCCGTTTATGCGAGAGCAGGTATGAAATAAGGAACGGTAATGAACTGTCTGACTGCGTATGCTGTGTTGCAGTATGTGGTCTGACTATATTGAAACCCGGTAACGTGGCGCCGACGTAGGGGTCAGGGACATGGGCATAAAAACCTTCGGTTACAGGTGAGGAGTAGCCAGCAACGAAGGCAGCAGAGGGCCGAGTTGTAGTGGACTGACATAAGAATCAGCATACAAAGCCGATCATGCTCGATTTTCCAAGACTATTTGTGATACCGTCACATACTTGGTCATGAGACAAAATAACGATAGCAAGCGTGTTCGCTGGAGGCCTGGCGCCGTAATTATGATGTCTATGCAGGTCCAGCTTACGTTTTCTTTCCGTGTTGTAGGTTAGGTGCTTTTCGCGGTGGTAGCACTGCTTGATACGCAAACGGACTGGATGCGGTTGCTATTAGTGAGATCTCAGTGGTCTACATATGGCAGGGCAATCGCCAAGGAGAGAAGGGCTCGAGGCGGCGCGCGTTAGCTGTAACTTGCAGCTAACTCGTTAGTTGGATGAAATTGGTAGAGATTGCTTGGCTATTGCAGCAAGCGCAAACGGATTCCAAATAGTCTCAGAGCCAGCTACCGATAGTCTGATGTCATTGATTGGTATGGGGCCGACTAAAAAGAAAAAAAAAAAAAAAAAAAAAAAAAAAAAAAAAAAAAAAAAAAAGGGGGGGGGTTTGAGGGGGCTGGTGGTAACAAACACCCAGCCACCCCAAAAACCACCCCCACGCCCAATTGAAAACCCAGCAGATAGATCGGTGGCGTCAGTTTT
>MU376296.1:0-84796 GCA_022495205.1 Hypoxylon sp. FL1150 | reverse complement strand
TTTTCATATACTTCTTCCTTTTGTTTTTTTTTTTTTTTTTTTTTTTTGCCAAATAAAAAAAAAAAAAAAAAAAAAAAAAAAAAAAAAAAAAAAAAAAAAAACAGAGCTGATATGAGATATGAAAAGAAGACCCTAAAAAGGTAAAGCTGGAGTCAGGAGTCTTGGGGAGTCTGGCCATGGGTCGAGAGCTAAGAGCTTGCATTAGGTGAAGTGCTGTTTTCGTCCTCCCTTGCTTCACCTTATCGCATTGGGAGCCTGTCTTGCCTGTGAAGCATAGCATCGAAATCGCCGTGTTACGAAGAAAACAAGCCATTTTCTGTTACTGTTACCAAGAGCTGAAATAGTTTACTTTCAGCAGTTATTGAACCCGCTTGCCACACAATGCCCTGACCTTGTAGCCCAATAAGCCCAATACTCTTCCCGTCGTTGCCAAGATCCAGATAGACTTTGAACTATCAGCCAATGCCCACGATACGTACCAGGCGTACCAGGCGTACCAGGCGTACCTGAGCCGTTATTCAAAGATTAGCGAGGTGTGACTGGAAGGAAATTGGGAAGTTCCAAGGCGGTGCGAGACGTGGATCAACAAGACAGGGATTATGTGCATTCCGGCGTCATCGCCTACCCACTGAAGCCTATCAGACACCGTTGGAAAGCCCACCCCACGCGACTAATCCCTGGACGTGTTCTTGTCATGTCCCTGCTCCCGTCTAGACGCTTGTGAAGATCTCAGTTGCTCTAGCAAGGGTTTCCCAAATCCTGAATTTTCCTTGGATCCCTCAAACAAAATTACGAGGTCCAGCTCTGCCAGCTCTGCCAGGTCTAGGCCAAGACCAAATACATAGTTCGTCATACGGTCGTATACTTCCGTACGGCTTCAGTTCTCCCTCCTTTGTTCCCCTATATACAGCTGCTACCTTTGCTCTGGGTAAGCTTGGGTATTGGCATGTAAATATTGATCCCAGATCCGATCAACGACGATCGCTGACGAATTCCTGGGGTCGATTTTCCTTTTTGGTCTAGCTACGCTAACCCGTAGCCGCCTACGTCTTGGATCCCCTAATTTGCTTTTTACCCTTTTTCTATCCCGACGCGCTCGCAGTCGACTAGATCATCTACTTTTCTGTCACAGCTCAACCTGCGCGATTGCAGTCGCCAGCAGTCAAGATGAGTAGCAATGTTGGGTCGTCTGACAATACCGCGCCAGCTTCGGCTTCTAGTATGCTTCTTACCGAACTTGTGTTGCCATTTCAATTTTGCTAATATGTTGGAATAGCCCTTTACCTCACTCTAGCGCCTATAGCTTTAGTTGCTGGTGCGTACGTGATTGTCTTCTTAATCTTGCGGAAGACCCATAGGCGGTTTTATGCCCCAAGAACCTATCTAGGTAGTCTTCGTCCGAGGTACGTCGATAGCTTCACGAGAAGCCATCTTTATTACGAATAAGGACTACCTATCTTACACAATTTAGTGAGCGATCGCCAACTCTTCCCAATGGCTTATTCAATTGGATTGGCCCCTTCTGGAGGATGCCCAATACCCATCCATTGCAACATCAATCCTTGGATTCCTATCTCTTCCTGCGATTCTTGCGGGTTCTTGTCATCATCTGCTTTGTGGGGTGTTGCTTGCTGTGGCCTGTCCTCTTTCCTGTGAATGCGACCGGTGGTGGCGGCGCCACGCAGGTAGATATACTCTCCTACTCCAACATCGACAAGGACACTCAGTACAATCGCTACTATGCTCACACGTTCATGGCATGGATCTTCTACGGATTTGTCATGTACATGATACTGCGCGAATCTATTTACTACGTCAACCTGCGACAGGCGTTTTTGCTTTCGCCCCTCTACGCCAACCGTATCTCGTCCCGAACCGTACTATTTATCGCCGTTCCCGATGAGTATCTTGACGAGGCTCGGCTACGTAAAGTTTTCGGGGATTCAGTCAAACATGTTTGGATCACAGGAGACACGGATAAGCTTGATGAGCTCGTCAAGGAGCGCGATAAGGTCGCCATGAAGTTGGAAAAGGCCGAAATCAAGCTGCTGAAACTTGCCAATGCTCAGCGTATCAAGGCAGCGAAGAAGAAGGGTGGCTCCGATGCTAATGAAAGGGCTGAGGCGCCTATGGACGCGGAGTCTGGCAGCTTAGCTGCGCGCTGGGTTCCCCACAAGAAACGTCCGACTCATCGACTTGGGCTTCTTGGTCTTGTGGGTAAGAAGGTCGACACTATCAATTGGTGCCGGTCGGAGTTGGAACGCCTTATTCCAGCAGTGGAAACTGCGCAAACGGATTATCGCGCTGGGAATTACAAGAAGGCATCCAGTGTCTTCATCGAGTTCTACCGCCAGGCCGATGCCGAATCGGCCTACCAAGTTTTAGCGCATCACCAATCTCTGCGGATGACGCCCAAATACATTGGTATTACACCCGGCGAAGTTGTCTGGAGTGCGTTGAAAGTGTCTTGGTGGCAAAGGATTGTGCGCCGCTTTGCTGTTCTAGCTTTCATCGCCGCACTTATCATCTTCTGGGCCGTTCCCGTCGCCGTGGTTGGCGTGATCTCGAACGTCCAATATCTTGAATCCATTTCTTTTCTCAGTTGGATTGGATCAATCCCCGACATCGTTCTGGGATTGGTCTCTGGATTGTTGCCTTCGGTTCTTCTGTCGGTTCTTATGTCACTTGTACCCGTTATCATGAGACGTAGGTTTAGGTCCCCAAGTCGATGAGTATTCGTGTGGCAGCTAACGATGTGGTCTAGTATGTGCTAAGCTGTCTGGTGAACCCTCCCTGGCGCGGGTTGAGTTATTTACACAGAACGCGTATTTCGCTTTCCAACTCATCCAGGTGTTTTTGATAACAACAGCCAGCTCCGCAGCATCAGCCGTTGGAGCACAGATTGCTTCAGATCCTGGATCGGTTACGTCGTTATTGGCGACGAACCTCCCTAAGGCTTCAAACTTTTACATCTCATATTTCATCGTCCAAGGTCTAGGTGTATCTTCAAAGCTGGTATCCAACGTGGTTGGTTTCGTCCTCTTTACAATTTTCTACAAATTCTTGTCTGGTACTCCACGAGCTCTCTACAAGAAGTGGGCGAGCCTAAGCGCCATATCTTGGGGAAGTGTGCTACCTGTCTACACCAACATTGCTGTGATTAGTAAGTCTTGACATGAATTAAACTAGTCAATTTTAGAGAATGTCTTCCTAACAGTTGTCCTAGGTATCACATATGCTGGTATCGCCCCATTAATGCTCGGCTTCGCCACTATTGGTCTCTCCTTCTTCTACCTCGCGTGGCGTTACAATATCTTCTTCGTTACAGACACCACCATCGACACCCGAGGTTTAATCTACCCACGAGCCTTGAAGCAGCTATTCGCAGGTATCTATATTGCCGAGCTGTGCATGATCGGTATTTTCGCTACCTCCGTGGCCATCGGCCCCCTGGTTCTCATGGTTGCGTTCCTAATATTTACCGCTCTGTTCCATTTGACCATCAACAACGCCATAGACCCCCTGCTCTACAATCTCCCTAGAAGCCTAGCTGCCGAGGAAGAATATAGAAACAAGGAGACGGGGTACTCCGGTGTCCAAACTGGTGAAAAGAATGGTACCTCGGAAGCCAAGAGAATTTCCTCTGACGAGACTGCTGTTGCTCGGAAAAAGCCTGGATTCCTGGCCAAGTTTCTGAAGCCTTGGGCGTACTGCGACTATGAGACGTTGCGCAAGCTCGTCCCTCACGACATGGTTGACACGAACAGTCTGTATACAGATGAGATTGAACGGAATGCCTATTTCCCGCCATCTGTTAGTAGCGGAACGCCGCTACTTTGGATTCCGGAGGACGCTATGGGTATTTCGAAACAAGAGGTTCGAGATACTGGCAAGGTCATCCCGATCACGGATGAGGGATGCACATTGAGTGACAAGAACAAGCTGGAGTGGGACACGGAATCGGTACGCCCTCCTGTTTGGGAGGAGAAGATCTACTACTAGTCCGCCTGAAGTAGCACCCTCAGACGGTGCTATAGTATGAGATGGAGATGCGTGTTGATTTCTTGATGCGAAATTTTGGCTACTTGGCAAGTGAATATTACTTTCCTTTGCTCTGCATTGAAGTCTACTGTGGTCAGGATGGTTAGACTTTTATGTCCCTGGAAGTGTTTTTTGGACTCGTTGAAACTGACGAATGATGAAGGATATCGCCGCTAGGAGTATCGATGTTTAGTATACCCGTATGGCATGGAGGAAGCTAGTATTATGTTAAGTTAATCGTAATTAAATCTAGAAATGATATCAATGACATCAATGATATTAATATCAGGGGTGTTGCGATCGTTCTGTCGTAGGTAAATGAGTAGTTTAATAACATCAACGAAATACGAGGGAAGTTGAGTGATGGAAAACTGTTGCTTGTTAAGTATTTGGGTAGGAAGAACTCCCTTTATGTCCTAGTATAATTAACTAAGATTTACATAGTTCCGACAAGATATTTTCCCCAATCATGATGGTAGGAGTTGGATTCGAAGATGTGGTAGGCACCCGGATAAATCGTCGGCAGATCCGCGATTTATACGACGTTTGCAGCACGCCTACGCTCTCAGCTCAAGTCCGAGCCAGCCTCATATTTTTAAATCCCGGTAATTACATCATAGCTGTCCAAAATAATAGGATTATTGTTTTGAACGCCAGGATCTTGTCAGCTTACAGATACAAAAGGGAAACTGATAGCCGCAAGGTGCGTCGACAGAGGAAGAGTCGAATTCGTCCTCTTCTACACGTATCGAACAGTGAAGTTGCCAAGTCTTAACGATGTCTACTTTGGCATGATACGAAACGTAATGGAAGAAAGCTTACCTGAGTCTATCTTTAGAAACGATGGAATTGAAATGTAGGTCTGCCTGTTTTCCGGCAGAGATGATCGTATATATAAACATGCCCTCGGTCGATGGTTCCCAGAGACATTTAACCCGAAGAACCAGCACCGTAATATCCATACCCATACCTACACAATGGCACCCACAACATTCGGCAGCAATCAGATCGCCGCGCTCGCCCTGCTCCTCCTCTCCCTCACCGCGGGGGTCTCCGCGACGAACCCCAAGGCCAACGAGTACAAGTCGGCCGACTGCTCGGGCGACAAGAATTTCTCGCACGCGGCCAACGGGCTGACGTGGGTGACGATGGACGACTCGTCGCACTGCGTGTACCTGGCGAACCAGGACTGGAGCCACCGCACCTGGCAGGCCTACTCGGACAAGACGTCCAACGGCGGGCTGTGCTGGGGCGACGTGCTGGGCAACCTCGACGGCGAGGAGCACAACCTCGATACCACTTATAGCAAGGTGAGTTGGTGGTTTTTTATAACGCCGAATAGTGGTTCGTTAGGGGAAGGAAAGTGTAGTTTGGGTGGCTAACTAGATTAAATGAAATAACAGCGCATCAAGTGCCTTCTTAACTGCGCTACTAACTCTGGTGCTTCCCGCTACGACATGTGCAGGCCTGTCGGCAGCTACATCAAGAAGGAAAATGCTGCTTACCGCGGGTCGCCTTGGTAAATGGGGTGGTCTCACAGCGAATTGTAGTTTATGAGTATAACTAGGTACCTACTGAAAGGACTCATTGGGTGTGTATTCCATAGAGAGAGATAGGGGCCATTGTATATATTTTCTTAGGTTATTTGGACGATGGACTCTAGATGCCATAACAATCGATTCCTCAGGATATAAGATGCTATTGATTCAGTTGTTGTACACCTAATAGCCTGGTTTCCTAGACACCTTTTTCGGTCCCTGTTAGAATGATCTAGAAATCCTCCCGTAACTCGGACAGGTCCATACGATTCCTATCTGAACAGGGGTCCCCTTGATACCAACCTAGCAGTGCTCTTGAAAATCAAGAGCAGGCCGCATCGAAGTCACCCGGGTTTCCGTAGATATCACAAGAAGCGCTGGCCACGTTCTAGCACAGGTGGAACAGCTACCCGCACAGCAGACAGAGGAGGGCTCCATGCACTCGTATACAGCATAAGACGCGTAGAACTTGTAGATTTCTATTCATAAAATGTCAGCCTTTTACAGTACGGGAGAAGACGATGGTCGACATACGAGCGCAGACTTGGTTGCCGGATGGTATCATCGGTACGACTCTCCTTGACCCATAGGCAAGACGCGGCATAGTAAAACTGAGCTTATTTCTTACTATGGACGGCACGCAGTTTTGGGCTAGAAACCTATTCGTAAAGGGCAATAGGTCTAAAGAGAGGTGTAGGTCTATGAGCCTTACATTAGGTAAAGGATAAAAAGAGGGCTTGTACATGGGTGAACAATTAACTAACATTTTATCTAACTTACAAACTGGCGTATAAAAAAGCTTAGCCTTTCTTTCTCCCTCCATCTAAACTGCAGATTAGTATCACTTAGTCATGTAGCCCGACTTGAAGCCTCATTAGATATGCTGTGGATAGCTGACGGCCGTTACACCGGAATTCCCCTTAGTGTGTAGTGTGGGCAACACACTTCGGTCTCGGCCCCGGCCCGGGCCCGAGAATAATGATCTTACGACGGAATCTGATATTGACCGAAAAGGGGGTGCTACAAAGAATCCAGTTGAGGATGGATTCTCCCTCGACCATCTTACCTCCTACTCGTATCTCATACAACTGCTGACCTCGGTAACCACGCAAGATGGCAATGCGGGAGTCACCAATCATGAGAACGTACTGCTGACCCATCTCTTGAAGTCGAGGTATGGTTTAATGGCTTCCAAAAGAAAAGACCGCGCAACCCAGCCTTTAGGAGCTTTCGTCAAACACACTTTTCTAACAAAACAATCGCTATATCGCTTACAGGAAAATGCAGCATCGGATTTATGGGAACGGTATGTCCCATTCCAGATTCCTGTATGAAGGCCTAAGATGTGCTTGATAGGCGGATAGCTAACCGCCCCGGGAGCGCCCCCAATGCGCTGGCATGCATGCGCCCTCACAACAGGATATCGGGAGCCAACCGGATGCGGGTTTCCTCAACGGGACTTAAAGGGCGCCTGCAGCTGGCCTATCACGATGCGCTTCGTCGTATCGAGCGCAATATGCAGTTTTGGGCTCTATTCCCCTCCATGGCAAACGACGAGCCTCGAGGCTGAGTGCGCGTTTGCTCTCACATGAGGTCAGATTACGATCGTGAGCTGACGCTCATTCCCACGATCGTGTCATAGCGTTCGGGTCTCGCCTCTCTCTAATCTTCGGACTAGACTTCGAGAAGTTAACTACCTGGCAATCACTCGCTGCTGCGGGGCCACACGTGGGCGATGTCATCCCGGCGTATTATATCGGTGCCACCAAGGCGCCATCCGCCGCGGCCTGAAACACCACCGCCGGCGTACTCAGAGCACGACGAAATCACCGTAGTCAACCTCGCTCCCCGCGAGCAGCAAGACCTACCCGAGCCGGGCCAGGCCATCCCGGAACCGACTCGGCTATCCGCCCCGGGCCGCTGCCAATCCACCTTCTGCTACCGGGCCGTCGTCGCCGTGGCCGGCCCCAACCGCTACTGCCGGAAACACGAGTGCGGCGCGCCGGGCTGCGCGGACCGCCGCGAGAAAGGGGGGCGCGCGAAGCGGTACTGCGCGACGCACCAGTGCCGGTGGCGCGGCTGCGACGGCGCGGCTGCGACCCCGTCCAGCTACTGCGCCCGCCACACGTGCGCGGTCGACGCCTGCCACGCACCGAACCCGGACGAGGGCTTCCCGTACTGCGACGGCCACACGTGCCGCGGCGCGCGGTGCGCCGACCGCCGCGCGTCCGCGTCCCGGTACTGCGCCGCGCACAAGTGCGGCGTCGCCGGGTGCGCGCGGGCTGCCGCTCTGCAGAGGACGGGCCTGCGGCAGTACGAGCTGTGCGTGGACCACAAGTGTGAGGTGGACCGGTGTCGGCGGGCGCGGCAGGGAGGGGATGGGAACGGGAACGGCGGCACAAGCAAGCTGTGCGCGGCCCACGAGTGCGCGGTCCCGGAGTGCGGCGGCCGGAAGTTTGAGAGGAGCCAGTACTGCAGCGCGCATAAGTGCGTGACGGAGGGGTGTGCGGACCCGCAGGTTGAGAACTTCCCGCATTGCGCACGGCATAAGTGCCGCTCGTGCGAACGTCCGTGTATCCCGGAGAGCGGGTACTGCCGCCGTCATAAGTGTCGCGAGCCCCGGTGTGCGCAGGCGCGGGCGTCCGGCTCGACGTGGTGCGCGAAGCACGTGTGTCGGTTGGAAGGTTGTGTCGGGCCGGCGCTGCGACGGGATGGGTACTGCAGCGATCATACATGTGCCGTCGTGGAGTGTTTCGAAAGCGTTCACCGGGTGGATAGTAGTACCACGGGCGACTACTGCTGCAGCCATACTTGTGCGGAGGAAGGATGTCTACAGGGCATTTCAAGGATCGCGTACTGCATCGACCACGAGTGCGTACGACGCACATGCCCCAACCCACGGCTTTGGGACGACGAACATGGCGGACGAGAGCACGCATGCTGTAAGGACCATACGTGTAGCCAAGACGCATGTTACGCCCCTGCCGTGCGCGGCAAGACATTCTGCGAAGACCACATTTGCCCCTTCGTCGAAGGCTGCGCTTCACCCCGGACCCCGGACCTTGGTTGTTGTGAGGCCCATAAGTGTCGCCGAAAATCATGTTATAACGCGTGCGTCCCGCGCAGCTCGTTCTGCGCGAGCCACAGCTGCGCGCGCAGAAGCTGCACCGAGGGCCCGGTAGCCGGGAGCCGGTTCTGCGAGCAGCACACGTGTGTGTATCTTGACTGCGTGGAGCGCAGCGGCGATAGCGGTTTCTGCAAGGACCACGTATGCTCCTGGGAGAAGGAAAAGGGGTGCGTGAGCGGCCGCGGCGGCCCGAACCAGCTATACTGCCAAATGCACACTTGTACGCAGCGCGGCTGTCTCGAGCGGTGCAAGGATAACACCGGGCTTAATACCGGGCTCTGCGCTACGCACGCGTGTCACTGGAGTCCGTCTTGTGTGAGCGCCCCTATTGCGTCTGGCAACTATTGCGAGCAGCATACGTGCCCTAAGGATAAGTGCTCTCGGCCTAGCGTTGTCGAGGATAGTCTGTGCAGCCGCCATTCATGCTCGTGGGACCCGTCGATTTGCTTGAAGCCGCGCTGGAAGCGGAGCAGCTACTGCGAGGACCATACGTGCGGCGAGATGGGGTGCGGGTTTGCGCGCGTTCCTGGCGGATCGTACTGCGTGGATCATTCATGTCAGGCATCGAAATCCTGTACCGGACAGGCGGAGCTAGGCAGCGATTATTGCATCGACCACAAGTGCAACAGGCCGAACTGCAGGCTGAAGAGTGTAGGGGGCACGAGCTTTTGTAAGAACCACAAGTTCCTGCATCACTCCGTCGGGTCGCACGACCTGGCAAGCCTTCAGAGGTAAGACAATCGTTGGGTCCTCCCTTAAGCATATTGTTTGACTGACGAGTGCATCTAGTTTGCGATCACGTAGCGCGTATGGCTTTATTAACCCTCTTGTCGCGACGTCATTCGTACACACGGGTTCGCCGCGGGTAAAGAACCCGAGGTATTCTGCCAGGCAGCGCCAATGGACATGAGATATACGGAAATCCTTTTATGATATTACTTAGTCCGTAAAGTGTATAGGTATGTTAAAGGGTGGTACGTGAATTGGGAGTCTCTGATGTATAGTTACCTAGGTACACACACAGGCGTTTGAATTCCTTCTGACCACGGGGCGGATCTTGAAGCAATGGAGTTTTATAGGATGTCAAGACTGCATATTAACAACGGTGTTCGGTATTTTCTTGCGGTACAGGGGTTGTCAAACGGTCGGGGTGAGAGGATTACGTGTATTTACGAATGATACGAATTATCTCCAAATATACCCCTTTCAACCAGGAGCCCTCATATACTGGGTTTGATGATGTACGTATCCTGAACTCTCATATCCAATATTATCGTATTCGATGATGACCTTATAGCAAAAGATACCTCGAGACAAGTCCGTCTAGACGAGAACTATTTCAAGGATGAACAACAACCAAAGTCACCTTTGTCCAGGGTCTGTCAGGGTCATACGCTTTACATCCCATGACATTAGTATCGTTACTGAAACCTGCCGGATCTTCGAGGAGGCAACTTACCCGTGTTCCCTTCTGGCGTCCAGCGAAAGTCATACATGCCGTTAAAAGGGCGAACGCCTACATTTCCTCCCGCGTTCTCATCGCCTCTGGACTTGAAGGCCAGCTGGACCTGCAAGGCATCCGTGTCTGGATTGCAGCCGTAGACAACATCAAAGACAGCACGCGGGTCGCCACGCTCCGTCATGAAAATCTTGGTTGTGTTGTCCAGAACCTCATACTGTAGAACCAGTTAATCGGGATGCCTTAGATACTAAGAAGTAGGGGCTCGTCGAGCATACCTCTCCATTGATGACAGCGCGGCGAGGCGGGTCCCAAGGAAGTGTGATTACTCCATCGACCAGGAGAAGCTCACTCGTGGAGTTCCCAGCGGGACTGACGAAGAGGTGCTGGTCGCCGCCACCCCAATCCCAGATATTCAAATAGTGGTTGTGGATATCTGGGAACGAAGCATTCTGTATCTGAAGCGAGAAGCTCTCGGTGATGTTGTTTGATAGTACATCTCCTGGAATGTCGCAAGCCATAATGCTGACGGCTGACGCCAGAGCTAAAGCTAAAGCTTTATACATCCTCGACGTATGTGAAAGCGGCCGAGAGAAAGATGTTCTGGTATCTCGAGTTATCCAAGGTTTGAGTTACCTACCTAGGTATCGATGACAGGATCATTGTTATATGTGAGAATAAATCGAAGGGATTCAAGAGATGAAATACAGCAACTGGAGGCGCGTGCCAAGACTTTATACGAGATTATGCACACCGTTGCGATGGGAAGGTCGCATCGTAGCTGTGCTGCCGCGCAGTAGTATTGGGTCTGGACATTCGACGATGCTCACCTGCAGGACGCAAGGGTAATGGGGTAAGTATGCGTAGCTACCTTTAATCAACTGATGCTATATCTTCATTAGTCTGCCTCCGGGGCGTGACTGTCGGTTCGATAAACTATTGGCTATCATGACGTTCTCAGCTATGAAGTTATGTAATTTGAAAGCCTTTCACACTATGCCGCTTACTTTAGATCTCGCTGACATCGTCAAAACGGCAGCTCCATTGTAGTTGTCAAGAGTCCTACATGACTCGAAATTACGTGCATACCAATGAACAGAGCGGGTGGCTTACTTGGCTCCTCCTGTCGCCCTCTCAATTAGCCTTAGGGCCTCCTTAACAAACCCTTCGGGATTCTCTTCCGCGATGTAGTGCGCCGCATCGGGGACAGCCACGACATCGCAAGTTCCTTTCTGATGGACTTCTGCTGACATCTTCCCGGCGGCGTCAATGTGGCGGCTCTTATCCCCGCTGAGGCACACGGCTGGAACGCTCAGTTTCCCGTAAGACGATATCCACTCCTTGCACTCGATGGCATCCTGCTCGAACATGCGGTAGACCTCGAAGGCGCATCTCATAGCCCCTGGCTGCTCATAGCATTCGACGTAGTGGTCGAGGTCTTCGCTTTTGATCGCTGCAGTGTTATATGCTAACTTGTTGAAAAAGTGAGACAAGTAGATGCGCTCACGGCCGGCAACTAATGCTAAAGCCAGGTCCGAGACGCAGTGGAAGATGAAATGAAACTGCTGGACTGCGTGTGTAGTTCGACTAGCTACAGGTCAGTAATGTACACTATGCGACACGGATTTTCATTGGGAGCTGTTTCTACTCACTCTTCGACGTAGGCTGTTGTTCCCGGCAAAGGGCATTCTCCCCAATTGAGACTCGCTACGCGGGACGGATGCTTCGCCGCCATGGCAAAGGCAATCATACCACCTATATCGTGTCCGATAACATGGACCGGTTCGTTAATTTCGAGGGTGTCGAGCAAGCGGACGAGATCCCTCGCCATGACGGACTTGGTAAACCCGGTAGCGGGCTTAGAGGAGGCACCAGCACCTCGGTAGTCTGGGGCCAATACGCGGTACCCTGCCTCAGCCAGAGGGTTGATCACATGGCGGAATTGATACGAAGTTTGAGGGAAGCCATGGATAAGCAGTATCACGCCTCGTTGCGATTTTTTGCTTCTGGGCGGGCAGTCAATGTATGCGATGCGCACCGAAGGCTCTACCTCGACAACTCGATGATTCCACGTGCGAAGATCCATAGTGCAATGATTTATATCTGGAACGATGTGTAAAGAGGTTTTGTTCTTTGTTGAGCTTTCTCGAGATGATTGGAAACCCATTTTCGTCTTTGGTGGACGGGCCCCTGCGAGATGACGCTGAACAAACAGTGAAATGACGCTGAAGATGCAAGTGCTAAGATTAGATCTTTCTGGCTTCGCAGGCGCACATCGCCAAAAGAACCTAATATACACTATACACGCATTTTGATTATAAGTAACACTGTTGCTATGACCTATTTCTGAATGAAAATAATTTCGAATTAGTAGGTGACAGATAACAGGACAGTCCCTTAGGTACCTAATAACACTTCAACCTGGTCGGCCCCTCATTGAGATGTGCGTTTGTGTACCGACTAAACGGCAGGGACCCCAGTTGATCAGCATTTCTAGGCTTTTAGCTTTCCCCCCTGTTTTGATATCAGTCAATTTTACTTGAGCTTTTGCTAGCTGGGTTTTTTTTTTTTTTTTTTTTTTTAAATTGGGTTTGCATTGAATTATATCTAATTGGATCTGTGTTATGAGAGTTATCGATTTTATTTCAAGTACCCCTCTAGGGTAGACCCCTCCCCATAGCAAACCCCTGTTATACCTAGTACCAGGCTTAGTAAAGGAATTGGCAATTGGCGGGCAGGTATTTCGTGGGGCACGAACTGTAAATAGGGGAATGCGCTTCGTCGGTAAGTCATGGACATAAGTGGGATAGTTTCAATTAACAGTATTCTCCATAATTATAAAAGAAATAGCAGAATGTGCTGGCGAGCTTCTAATCTAGGTAGGGTATCAATATGATATGGCTTAAGGGGCTCTCAGGTATCTGTTTTCCGAAACCCAAGGACCAAGGATTTTTTTATGTATGTCCTACTTCAAAGCAACACCGCACGGCAGGATGTGTATCACCTACCTATGAGAATGACCCCGACTGCCCTTTTAATAAATATACCCTATTTTTTTCAAAATGGACGATCCTGACAAGAGCGAGATAGTCGCCGTGCTAAAGGAGGTCTCGAGCGGAACAATAATCTAAGCACGACATGTCTGTGGCATGATCGAGAAAGACTCAGGAGAAGGCCACTCCTTCGTAAAGAAGGAAGGATAGCACGGTTGACTTTCACGCGCAGTGGGTTGGCTCGCCTAAGGAGATCTACCCGTACGTCTTTTGAAGAGATTAATAAGTCTAACTTCAGCGCGACAACTCTGGGCGACCTTAGTCTTTGGAGTGTCTATCGCTGTCGCTGCGGATGACGGACCACCGCGACGCTAATGCTACGACGGCTAACTTCGGCTTCGGGAGGACATCGCCGTGGGAGTCATAGTGGTGTATCCGCCGCGTAGCAGCAGCAGGACTGACTCCGACGAGGGATGCGAGTTCGCCGTCCTGTACGAGAAGAGGCTGGGGCAGACGCTGATTGCTGATTGGGGAGGGGGTCGACGCGGAGCACGTCGTTAGCGCGTCCGCGCCCGCGCCCCGAGACCATGACGAAGCTGATCCTGACCATGGTCTGGTAGATAGGCAATCCAACGAGTACTACTAAACCTCATCCCTAGCGCTTGTTTACCTTACTAGTAGTAGTTGTCTCTCACGATTGTAAGGTATAGGAATAAGGTATGACTCACTACCCCGAGCACCTATCGTCTCCGCACGAGGAAAAAAAGGGGGAGGGGTAGGTGAACATCATCTGTATAAAGATATTCGAATTGATGGTAGCCAATTAAATTTCATTCCAAGTTTTAACATGTAAAATGGCTTCAAACACCCACGACAGCAACCCCTCCCAGGCCGTCCCCTCGGACCTCAAGGAGCGCCTAAAAGCCTCCTACGACAACATCGCCCCGGAGTACAACGAGTGGACGGTCCGGCACCACGCGCAGCGCCTGGCCTACCTAGAAAAAGTCCTCACCCCACTACTCGCCGCCTCGGACCCCTCCTCGCGCCAGCTCCGCGTCCTGGAGCTCGGCTGCGGGTCCGGGGTCCCGGTGACGGAGAAGCTGCTGTCGCACGCCAACGTCCACGTCACCGCCAACGACATCTCGACGGCGCAGATCGAGCTGGCGCGGGCGCACCTGCTCGAGCGCGCGGAGTTGGCGGACGCGGAACAGCGCCTGGTCCTCGTTGAGGGCGACATGACGAAGCTCGCGTTCCCGGACGGGTCGCTCGACGCCGTCGTCGCGTTCTATAGCGTCATCCACCTGCCGCGCGAGGAGCAGACGGAGATGGTCGGGAAGATCGCGCGGTGGCTGCGGCCCGGGGGATACTTCCTCGCCAACTTCGCCAGGGGCGAGGCGGAGTCGATCGTGACGGACAAGTGGCTCGGCGAGAAGGGATGGGGGTTCTGGAGCGGATGGGGCAGGCAAGGGACGTTGAAGATGGTAGAGAAGGCTGGACTGCAGGTAGAGCTCGGCGAGGTAAGCGGCCATGATACTGAGGAGTTGTTCTTGTGGGTTATTGCAAAGCGAACAAACCATTAAGTATTGTCCTCATTGTAAAGAGCGTTTATGGTAATCAAGGATCAAGTATCACATTGCATCCATGAATGCCAGAGCGACGAAGCGAAATGATTCATGAAGAACTACTGTTGCTCAGCTAAGCTCACCCTCGCGATAACTGATTTGAAACAACACCTGATTGACCACATCAATACTCTCTCGCAATGACATAGAAGAATATCAGTGAGTTACCTCCCAATCAGAACATAACTAACACCGAGCAACATGGAAATTACACCGTCTATATCACATGACAGGCGGCCAATCATACGCTTTTTTTACGTATAGAACCCGGCATAGAATCTTAGTTCCTCGGGCGAAAATATGTTGTAAGGCTTTTGAGCACAGATGTTCATGGTAACACCCTCGTCCATGACAACAGGAAGATGAACGAAAATGGGGGCGGGGCGCGAAGGTGTCGGCCGAAGAGGGCTATAGTCTAAGATATGGTTAGTAGCTGCTATCGATGAAATGAGACCTATTACATAGAGGTCTTTACAGGAACCTTGTTCATTGACTCTGGCTAAGAAATCCCGTGTCCCAAAATGCGATTTCGTTGTCTTCGTTGATGCCTTGGACAAAGCGGAGGGACTATTCGATTGTTCGGTCTGCGTTGATGCGCTCGATACCCCCGAAGCACTCTCCAAGACTTGGGTGGTCGGAGACATGGAATCATAATCCAGTACGGTAGAACGATTATACTCGGAACAATACGTGCTGGTAAACAAGTCGTCGAGTTCGAAAGACATCGATGGCATAGCTAGAGCTCACGCGTTAGCCCAAAGACATATTCATACGAACATCTACTCACGCATCAATTTCCACTTTAGGCAAGTCTGTAAGCATTCCTTCATGGAAGCAAGTTCCACCTGCTGCTGCTGGCGCGCTTCTTGAATGTCCGGCGTTTCCGATGCGAGCTCCTCAAGTTCGTCATTCGTCATTTGCTTGAACTTGTCGGCAGCAATTATGGTTGGTAGGTCTCTGATAAGGCAATTCTCGATTGCCAGTATGACTATGTTATCTGTGAAGGTTCGAAGTGACATCTATGAGAGTGTCAATAATGTGTAGGGTCTAAAGCAGTAATTCTTACCTCATAATAGGTTTCTGACTTGTCGATTAAATCATCTATCTCGGATCCAAATGTTCCATGGACTTGATTCATCTCCCCCATCTCTTTACGCGATTCTTGTGGTCGCTTTTCAAAGGGACCTCGAACTTGGTCTATGTGTCCATTCTTTTGGCGCTTAAGCGCAAGAAGAGCTCGATATTCGGCATCGATAATCTGCAAGCCGCCGCTTTTGTAGTGGTAGAGAAGTTCTTGAAGCTTTGATTCGAGAACTGTAGACTTCATATCAAAGAAAGGCTCTACTATCTTAGCGACAATCCTAGAGAAAGTGTTCAAGTCCGGATTGGTGATGTGGTATACGAGCTTTTTAACAAATTCTTCCGTCACGGAGAGCATAAGGTGAATGTGGTGTCTCGCGATTGCTTCCCACGGTTGTGCCTGTTCTCGGAACAGCTTCACGACTAGTGTATCATTCACGGTTCCGGGGAATTCGCGGCCTTGGTATGCGGGTAACAATAGTTGTAGATGTGCGACAACGTCCTTAGAGGCAATCTTCGCAGGCTCTTCAAAGTCGTATCGGTCAATCAGTTCTTGGAGGGAAGTCGGGACGCTTGTTTGGGGTTGCGAAACATCCAAAGTCTTGGGAATGATGATGCGCTTTGAACCTTTAGTGCGTATAACGTGGGCGAATGCTTGGTTTTGATCGTGCAATAAAGCTTGGAGCTTTCTAATTCTGTTGTCTTCAAACCAACCGCTTCCACGCTCGGGGAATAGGCCACCGAAGAAGTTATCATCATAGTGGCCCTCGATTGCATGTAAACACAGGTTATGGAATCGGGACGCGAGCTGTTCGAGATGTGTTCGTAGTTCGTGTGCTGTCGGCCTGGGCTCTCCAAGTAGTGCGAGTCGATCTTTGCACTCGGCGATAACCTCCTTGCAGTCTTTGCTCAAGCCATGGACATCACGCTCGGAGTAGTCAAGTAGGATGTTGTTGAGTTTTATGCGGAGTGCTTGTGATCCGAGGTTTCTAGAGAGAACGTTTGACCAGTGACCTGATTCGAAAAATCTTTCTTCCTTTTGGTCTCTCTCTTCGTTGGTGTTCGAGATCTCCGTGTCGCTTCGATTGCGGAGTATATGCCAACCCCAAGTAGGAGTACGCACCGATTCATCGATACTCTTCACGAAGCACATCAAATCGCTTTCGTTCTTGATGCTAGAAGCCTGGAGATCGGGTTTAGTAACGATTCCCAACGTGCGTGTATTATCCTCGTCGTAGCGCTGGACCTCGGATAGTACCTTCTGTGATAGAGCAGGGTGTTGAGCTGAAACGATGGCCAAGATAATACATTTGGCCATGTACCGTTTCAATATGTGATCCACAATCTCTCGGTCGCTAGTAGATTGTTCGTCCTCTTGAGGCGGATGGAATCCAGGAAGGTCCACCAATGATAGATGCGGTACGCCGGGACCACGCATGTTGATTACCAGGGCATCTTCTGAGAAGCGAGCGCCGCCCTCAAGGATCGCTTCTTCCGCCGCATCAATAATACCGGAAATGTCGCTCTCGTCAAAGGAATCCTTGTTGACTTCAAATTCTTCTTGCTTAGAGGAATCGGTTGACTGAATTCGCACATTAAATGTGGCATCCTGACCATGGGAGGTTGGACAGAGATGCAACTCGATGGGAAATCGGGTGCCGATATTATCTTTGACAGGGAAGCGGAGTCCTGTAATTGCTTCGAGGACAGAGCTCTTTCCTGAAGATCGGTCTCCAACGACGGCGATGCAAGGTACTTGTATTTTCATGCCATACTCAGCTAGTTCCCTGATGATGCTGATGAGATCTTGTTGACTATCGTGGAGCTCTTCGAGAGCTGAATAGCCAAAGGGAACATCCTCCATGGGGGCATCCATTGCGGCAACACGGCTAGGCTCTTGTTTGGGAGGAGGATGAAGAAGAAGACGACGGGATATTCGCGAAGGAAGATGGGAAAGTGCAGTGGGAATGACGATTCTTGATATGCTGATCCAGTCGGTTCACGTCTTTGTCAAATGGGACGCGTGTCTTGGGACATTACCTATGGGTAGACACGAACCCAGACACGTACACAAAGGCCGACCTGGGTTGGTGATTAAAAATAAAAGTAGAAGATTCGATCTCTTCTGGCGATACCTAGGTAGGCAACTACATATAGGTAGCTGAGTAAGGTACCCGGAGACAAGGCAAGAGCTACGCATTTAATGTATCCCGTACCTGCTGAGGTATGTACCAAGGTGGAAGACACCTTATGTTAGGTACCTAGGTACTTAAACATACTTTATCTATAATCATTGACAGTTTTCGCATTTGTCGGAAATAGAAGTGCCTGAGAAGCATCAGGATTTATCTATAAATTACCTAGGTACTCTAGATTACTTGGGTGCTCTCGAAAGCTGATCGTGCAGAATCCTTTTTGGCTGTCCCTATGCGAGTAGTTCCTCACCTTACAATTTTCTTTCGATCTCCACCTAGAGATATTAATAACAAGGATTTTCAAGGTCACCGAACAAAAGCATCACATATATAAGCCCAAGGTCGAATGCCAATAAAATGCGGTAGTATTTTCCCTCGTAACTAGGTAGTCTTATCGCCAGGCTGTTTGAAATGGCCAATTTTTCCGCTAGTAGAAGATCGGAGGAGTTACTCAAGATATATCGATCTTGTTATCTCACCATGACTTAAAATAGGCTGGCTGTATATAGAAGAAGTCTGTTTTGGGATCTGATTGTATGGGTTGATTGGCGCTTGCCGGAGTGGACATCAAGCAGTGACACAGGCCGTGTGGTAGTGGTTTGCCCTAGAGTGATCATTTCACCTAAATAATCAATACGTAAAATGCCTTGGAAGCTAAGTATTCTACTGTGCTTCATCAGGAACTGCACAGAGGATAGAGTGCTAACTGGTGTCAACTCTGAGGATAATTCGCAACATTTTCATCATGCTGGGGTACTTCAGTGGACTAAGTACAAAATCGAAAGCACATTAAAAGCGCAGGGGTCGTGGATCTCGATGAGAGGTGGTTTAGCTACCTAGGTACTGCTGAGTGACTGTCGACCTGGAGACCACTCTCAAGCGCTGGTTGTTTGATTTCACGATGCGCGTAACTACCTAAAGTACCTAGGTAGTCAAAGGTGCAGTAAAAACAGCTGTACACGAACTTGCGGCACTCACATCCTCAAAATCCTCAAAAGGCCAATGTTTTCTGATCCTCTCATTTGATCAGTCAAGTTCACTGCGCCAGATACATAGGCGACAACCTGAGTAGTAAGCGCTTTGAAGGTAAGTATTCGACGGCCACTTCATGAGATATCTATCATCACGATGCTAAGAGGCCTCGACAATGTAGGACCGATCCCATCATCGACCATCCAACATCTTTAGCAAGACCAAATCTACTACGATAGACATAATGCCTGCATCTTCGAGAGAGGAGTCACCTTCCGACTTATTCACCGAGGAATTCAGCAGCGAGCTCTTTGACAAACTAGGTTCGGACTTGGATACGGTGAAGCCACTCCCTGCATGGAAAGATGCAAGGCCTATCACACGCGGATGGGTATACTGCATGTGCAAATGCTCAAAGGGCTCCGAGAAACACCAAGTCCTCACCACCAACATATACCACATTCCCGGCAATGTAAAGACGCAGGTATGCGGCGGATGTTACGATCGGGTGAGAATGGGCATGGGAAATTGTGGCTAGTTAGTTCATGCGGCAATCACGCGAATTGGACTGGAGTTGTGCATATAAGGGTCCAAATTCCATCAATGGAGAAGAGAAAGCAGCACAGAGAGTAATACAATTCAATTAAATTTAAAACTTTTCCCAAGATGTGTGGCAACTCGTTTGTCTACCATCTGAAGCCAGCTTTCATGGGCACATAGCTAGATCCTACCCCCTTTTCATCTGCGCACCGGACAAATTCATAAATAAAAAAGTCTGAATAATGATTTGTACACCACTCCTACTAGGAAGGTAGTTAAATAAAAAACATGGTCTAAATAACCTTAGAATATCTGCTATTGGAAGTTGTGGGTTGTTTGTGAAAAATTTATGAATAGTGATAGGCTTCCAATGCAAATCTATCTGATGGCTACGTTAGGTAGATTTGCTACATACCATTTTCACATTTTCTTTTTGATTTCAATATTTATGACAAGATAGAAAGACTGCCTAGCTCTTGCAACTTAGGCAGAGTACAATAAGCAGGATGTCATATCACACACATCGAGATCATTAGAATTGATTTCAATCCACTCCCCTTTTCCAAAACTTCCTACCTAGGTAGCCTTGCAAGTTATCAACAAAGCACATGTATCGAAAAGACATTTTCATTGTCTCTGATATGAATCATTTTGATCTTGTATATTCTTCTAGTAATTTTTGACAGGTAGGTCATACGGAGCCACCCCCCTTTCCTGACTCCGTAGATTACCTTCCGTGGATTCGGAATGCGACACTCCGCAAATCGCTGGCCAATCGTCCGAGGACTCTGAGCCTAGAATGAATGTCCTGTGGGAGAATATGTAAGTCCTGTGGTTTTTTTAACATTTTATGCTTGTATAAATGACCTTAGTTGCTGACTTTTGTTTTACTTTTTATTTTTTTCATAACCTCAATGCTCGTGCCCCTTACCCTCTCCATAGTTCCGGTCTAGAATCAGAACATAGAGCGAGCAAGATGCACTCAGTTCTCAAAGCCGCTCTTACCTGGGTTCTTGTCGCGGCGCCAATCCTCGTCGATGCCGCTTCTCTTCAGAAAGTTACCTCGGATTTTGGGCCGAACCCGAGAAATGTTGGCTTTTACATCTACGTGCCGGATAAGCTAGCTGCCAACCCGCCAATCTTGGTCAACCCGCACTGGTGTCACGGCGACGCCCAAGTTTGCTACGCCGGCTCGCAGTACTCGACACTGGCTAGCAAGTACGGGTTCATCGTCATCTACCCCGACTCCCCCAACACGGCGGACAAGTGCTGGGATGTGTCGTCCAACGAAACCCTGACGCACGATGCGGGCGGCGACAGTCTGGGCATCGCGAGCATGGTGCGCTGGACGCTCGACGAGTACAAGGGCGACCCCAAGCGCGTTTTCGTCACGGGTATTTCCTCGGGTGCCATGATGACCAGCGTCTTGGTCGGCGCGTACCCGGACCTGTTCGCCGCCGGCTCCGCGTTCGCCGGCGTGCCCTACGGATGCTTCTCCGGCGACGGGTACGGCTTGTGGAGCGACGCATGCGCCACCGGCAAGGTCACGAAGACGGGAGCCGAGTGGGCGTCGATGGTGAAGGCGGGATACCCCGGCTACACGGGCTGGCGCCCCAAGATGCAGATCTTCCACGGGACCCAGGACGAGGTGCTCAACTACGTGAACTTCGAGGAGGAGATCAAGGAGTGGAACACGGTGTTCGGGTTCGGTGAGACGCCGACGAGCTCGACGCCCGATACGCCCGTCAGCGGGTGGACGAAGAACGTTTACGGCGACAGTGATTGGTTCCAGGCGTTCAGCGCGGCGGGCGTGTCGCATAACATTCAGAATCAAGAAAACACGGTTATGGAGTGGTTTGGCCTTACCTGTACGGAAGCCGACTGCTTTCGATGGGGGCTATGGGGGCCAACAGAGCAATAAAGGCGAAACGCACTAGGTTGTAAGTAATGTGATGGTCCATTCTATAAATATGAAAAGGTGTTGTTACATTGTTTCTATTGATGCGTCTTGAACTGGACGCCTTCATGCCAACATATTTGTGCCTTAGATTGGCAGGATCCTTTCCCAGTAAACCCAACGATCTATCAAATAAAAACATGAATCCTTACAAGTATAGATACGCCATCCGTCGTCGTCCTTTCTTAATTACTCCGACCGCTTTGACCTCCGAGAGTGTTTTGGACGGACCCGCCGATGCTACCGTCAGCGTTGAACTGTTTCCCAATCGCGCCGTCCTTGGCCAGAGGGCCACCGATTTTCTGCGCTGCGCCCCCAATGGCACCCTCATCTGAGAAGTTCTGTCAGTAACTCCCTAATACTACTGAACATCTTCCAAGCACCTACCTGTGAACTGCTTGCCAATTGAACCCTGCGCATCGAACAACTTGGGCTTATCCTCGCCGACGCCGGCATTGGCAGGTGTCTTGACCTGTGATGACATCCCGGTGTTTGTCTTAGAGCCGGTGTTGGAGCTTCCGTGAGACGACATTGTAGCTGAGCGAGTACTTCTAATGATATGAACGGTTCTAGTAGAGGGCCTGGTAGTTTATGGTTGAAAACAAGTTACCAATGACTGCAGAGATGGTTTTGCGATACTTCGAACTGTTCTGTGAGAGAAAGATAGTTAAGATAATGATCGCATGGATATATATGACAATAGCAAATCTATGAGGTCATAATGTCGTTTGTTCTGGTCACCACTCGACCACCCGCATCGCAAGCGGCATTGAATCTACCTAGCATTGTTTCTCGACCTTATTGCAATACAGGCGAGTGTCCCGTAAACTTACTGCATACCAGCGAGTCGCATGAGAGGTTTGAATCTAGCACATCAAATATGGGGCTAAAACCCAATTCTCAGTTAAAATCTGCACAATTGCCTCCTATTGACACTGACGTGGATATGGAATCCAATTGGTGATTTTTACTCGTTGCAACTGTAACATGTTATCCAGCCTGACGTAATTGGAATTTACTGATGCTATGCGATAAGCAAAATATAAGATAATATAGCCCCGCAATAATCAGCCTATAAGTCGTATTCTGCTGATAAAGCGACGGCCAGTTTTGCCGTATGCATGAAGGAGGCTAGGCAACCCCCGATAATGGTCGGCGCCGACACTAAACGCCGGCGTGGGAGGCCCACGATCTTGGGGTATATAGAGGGATCTGTATGCCTCCATAGGCATATGGTGGATCAATCTAAACAAACGAGTTCAGTTTCCTCCCAAGCCTACTATTGACATCGTAAACCATGCCCCCGCCGAAAGGTACACCTAACCCCTTGGAGGGTCCAGGTATGCACATACGAAGCCGGCACGAGTATGAACATTCCATGCTAACGAAATCGAAGCGGACTATGATATGACCTCGGTGGTCCATAATGATACGTACCCCGCGATCGACTCGTCTAAAGCGAATTTGAATGGTAAAGTGGTGTTCATCAAGTATGAGGGAGCCCGTTACTCACGTATTAGTCATCTTTGCTAACAGACGGCGTAGTGGCGCTTCGCGGGGTCTCGGTAAAGCGATGTCCGTCTCGTTTGCCAAAGCCGGCGCGTCGAAAATCGCGATCGGGGCAAGAGGGGACCTCTCCGCCACGGAACAGGCGATGAAAGCTGCAGCAGTGAGTGCGGGAAAACCGGAGCCGACGGTTCTTCCTATCAAGTTCGATGTGACCGATAGTAAAACCGTCGATGAAGCTGCAGCCCAGGTCAAGAAGAATTTTGGTCATGTTGACATTGTGATCAACAATGCCGGTATAATCGGTAAGGGCCTAATCGCAGATAGCGACCCCGATGAGTGGTGGAAAATATGGCAGGTGAACGTCGGCGGCCCATACTTAGTATCACGCGCCTTCATCCCTCTGCTCCTAGAAGGAAGCGACAAGACCATCATTACCGTGAGCAGCGTCGGGGCTCATCTGATAGCTCCTGGCATGAGCGCGTATCAAGCGTCTAAGCTGGCGGTCTTGCGTCTTTCCGAGTTTATCGTTGCGGATTACGGCGACAAGGGCGTGCTGGCATATTCTATACATCCGGGGAACATTCCTACTGATATGCTGGCGGAATTCTCTGGCACGACTGAAATTTCCGACTTTTGGAAACCGAGTGAGTTGTCCTGCTGTAGCGTTAGACAATACCATAGGCTAACAGAACCGTCTTCTCCCAATAGTATTCGTTGAAACGCCCGAGTTGAGCGCAGACTCGTTAGTCTACCTAACTTCCCAGAAGCGCGACTGGCTTGCTGGCCGATACGTCAATGTCACTTGGGATCTACCCGAACTTATGGAGAAGAAAGACGAGATTGTCGAGGGCGATAAACTGAAAGTGCGATTGGTTGTTTAATGGACCGGCTAGCAGTCCCACGTGGCAGAATGAATTGTGTGAGCCACCCTGAAGCACGTTAGTAAGCCTGCCTGGTAATACTATTCTCGCCATTCTTATTTCGAGCTCGCGCGATCAACACCTACCTAGGTTAGGTAGATGCAGGTATGATTCCAGCGACAATGTAGTGGCTACTAGCAATGGAATCCAGATATTACCATGCAAGTCACGGAGATACCTACCTGTTTACAACCACTTAGCAAGCCCATCTCTACGAACCTCCCTTAGGTCAGCTGAGCCCCACCAATCTGTAAGCACCTGCAGAGCCCGTAGGGCTGATAAAAGGGGGTTTTGCTGATCTCAGGTGACCCTCCTGCTAGTTCTACGGGGTTATGTAAGCTTATGTCCACCGGCAAGTCGGTGCCGAATGTGAATCCATCTCCCTTCAAGTTTCTCTTTTTTTTTTTTTTTTTTTTTTTTTTTTTTTTTAATATCCCTGATATCGTCCTATCAATCCTAGTAAGTATCAATTACAGTTCTTCACTTCGAAATGACCGATTCGCTCACTTCCCGGTTCGCCAAGTTGAACCCTCTTTCGAGAATTTCTTCGGATTACAACGAGGATGTCGGAGAGGAGATCGACTATACGACTATCGCAGGTGGCGGTCATGGTGCGCGACGGACTGCCACAACCAAGACCCAATTGCGAGTCAGCCACGCATTGAAATCGTTCCTCGTGAAAGAGGACATTCTCACAGAGGAAGAAGCTGGCTTGGAATCAGATGAGCCAAGCGCTACTCTGACATCTTTACTTGACAAGTCGCATATTGAAGTCCCACCTGAAGTCACCGATAGGTCTTATCCCCTAGCCGAGTACTTTATCAGTTCTAGCCACAATACCTACCTTCTAGGCCACCAGCTTCTCGGCAAGTCCTCAGCTACGGCCTATGAGGCGGCTCTCAATACCGGATCTCGATGTGTCGAGATCGACGCGTGGGATAATGAGGACAACAAGGATGAGCCGAAAGTTACCCACGGCTACACCCTCGTCTCCCATATCCCATTTCGTGCAGTGTGCGAGACCATCCGCGACGTAGTTGACAGGGAAGCAGCGCAGGCCAGGAACGCGCAAGGCTACCGAGCGGCACCAATTATGCTGTCTCTAGAGAATCACTGCGGCGCTCATGGACAGCAGCGACTTGTTGAGATCATGAGAGAAGTATTCGGCGGCCGCCTGTTGAGCCGTGCCATTCGAGAGAAGGGCCACCGAGAACAAGAAGGCGATAGCGACCGGGTTACGCTAGCAGAACTCGGATCAAAGATAGTTTTGATCGTCGAATACCACCTGCCGGAAGAAGCAGACAGTGACGACGACGATAACTCGGGCACCGAGGACGAAGAGGAGAGGGAGGCACGAGCAGCGTACCGGGCTCGGAAAACGGCTGCGGCTTCTAATGCAATTGTCCCAGAGCTCGCAGAGCTAGGTGTTTATGCTCAATCAGTGAAGCCGCGAGATAATTCTTGGTTCCAGAGTGTCCTAAAAGACGGCCCCCGAAATCACTTAATAAACGTCTCGGAAACCGGACTCGCATCGTACATGCCTGCCTCAAGCCAGAGAATCGCATGGCATAATTCCCAACATCTGATGCGCGTGTTCCCGAAAGGAACTCGTATCTCCTCCAAGAACCTTAAGCAGGTTCCGTTCTGGGGAATCGGCGCGCAGATCTGCGCGATGAACTGGCAGACCTTCAACGCCAGTATGCAGATTAACGAAGCTCTATTTAGCGGCACCGACGGCTACGTCCTGAAACCAGCGGCGCTTCGGGCGGGCGGCAGCATGAACCTCAACACGGGTCGGCGGAAGCGGCTGTCGCTACACGTCGCGGGGGCGTCAGGCGTGCCTGTGCCCGAGGGCCACGAGGAAGAGGACGTGAAGCCGTACGTCACCTGCACGCTGATACACCCCGACGAGCTAAGCGGAAACCACCCCAAACGCAAGACCAAGCCCTACAAGCAGCACAAGCTTGGCTTCCTGCACAGGGGCGAGAATCCGCCGCCGACCGATCCTGTCTGGGATGAGATACTAGAATGGGAGTACGAGGACAACGAACTCACGTTTCTTCGTATCCTCATTAAATGCGACGTTAGCTTCGCAGAGAACCCCGTCTTCGCTGTTACGGCCGTTAGGCTTCTGTACGTTGTACCGGGTTGGAGTTTCATCCGCATGCTGGACTTGAAGGGGCGAGAGACTAGGTGTTCTTTGCTGGTAAAGTTTGACCTGGACGATGCCTAAGGTAGATTACCTATATTGAACATATAACATTTGAATGCTCCTTGGTGTAATGTGATATGAAGATGACCTACTTTTTTCCCGTACGAATCAAGCAGGGATGTGGAAAGGTTCTTACACAACCCTAATGAATTCTGTCCAACGGCTCATAACCTTCGTAAAACTCGACCGTCCCTTGTGTCTACGACGGGTTTCTGGTAGTCTTCTGAGTATTCCACAACTTAAATTCGACGAGAAGATATACACTTGGACTGACTACTACCGCAGGAAGATATCTATTCTATCCAAGCGCCCTCCAATGAATGCCTTTGAGTAGCAGTTTACTTGAGTTCATTTCTATGTCACCTCTTACTATCTGACGTCTACATGCCTGCTTATCGTAATGGTGGTCGCTAACAATAGGATCACGTCGCACGCCCCTGAGAATACCATGGTACGGAAAGGTCGACAACTACAAACGCTCCTCGACACCCCGCCAATCTTTCCCCAGCAATCGATACATCTCTGAGCATCACGAAAGAAGTACTGCGGTGGGGAGCCAAGTTCTCTGCGTTCTCCCTAATATTTACCATGGCGTCTTCCCACTTTCAAGGTGACGCATGGATTGTAGGACGGCCAACATTGAATCCGATAGGGCCACATAGGAAAAAGCTCATGATAGTCAGCAGGCTGGGAAATTCGGGTCTACAAGGTTCAGCGGGGAAAGATTGAGCATGTATGTATATTGTTAAAAGCGAAAATCCATAATGGACGGTTCCCTGCTTTAGGGATACTCTGCACACCTACGCTAGAAGCTCAATAGAACCATGATCCATCCTAAGCTTACTCCTATTTATTTTCTTCGGTCATCATTCATGATATAGCCAGAGTGTAAATCAACGTTCCAGCTAATTAGACTCCTTCCTCAACACCGGCATGACTGAGTACCTAGATATAGATAACATAAGAAATAAATGACCGTCTGACAGAGCCGTGTGTCGACCTAATCAATACCTCAGTAACATACCTACCTGTCTCAAGTTCTCAACGGGTGTTGGACTTTTCATCTCTGTTAGTCTTGAGTGCTGGCGATATTGGTATTCCGGACCCCTTACATCTTGGTGGGTTTCTGTAGAAATCCCCGACACCATTCAAGGCTCTCGATTCGGGGAGCATATTTTGAATACATGGGATGAACATGATTGGAATTCATCCAGGATTGCCTGGCAAATATGGCGTGTGATTTGGTCGTAGGTTACGCTCTTCGATGACTCTCGGATTCTGTACGCTCAAATCGCCAGAGTCCCCATCTGCATTATGTTAGCAAGAAATCCACAAAATCATTATTGTAGTAAGATGCTTGCCTCTGCTAGGGGGCTGATCTTGGAACCGTTCGCTAAAAGATGTATCGCTTTGATCCTCTAAGACTTCTCCAGTTTCCCATTCAGTTCCTAGGGCTACTTCAACTTCCATGGCGTTATCGGGAACCACTTTGAACACTGATCGCCTCGTCTTTGGGTTTGACTCCTCTTTCGACAACCGCTCATGCTTATCCCCTTTGGCAGCGACAGCATTCAAGCTTTTCGTTACTTGCTAAGCGACATAATTAGTTTTATGCAGGCACATCATTGCCTCAAATGCCTCATACTCAGTCGTGGAAGTATTGAGCGAATAGAAGTAGAAAGTGCGTTTTGATCGAAATTTTCGAAGTATGGTCACAACTCTACCTTCTTGACGTAGTCGCCTAAGCTGCATAAAGCGGCAATAACTCCAGGTGCCTAAAAGAGGTGCCTAAAAGCCTCGAACAACATTCTTAAGAAGGTTCCTCCAAAAAAAAAAACATTACCTTGAAATTCTTGCAAACACATAGTATCATAATGGCAGACCCTTTATCAGTGCTAGGCTTAGGCATTGGTGCCGTATTAGTACTACTTCAATTCACAGACGAATGCATCAAAGGTACGCCGTGATTACACCTCCAACTACCTAGGTACTTATCCAGTTCATACTTGATAGGATACAAGTATTTCACGGAGGCTATGCAGATGCCGGGAAAGCATCACTACTTCAAAGCCCGAATTCAAGTAGAACAGCAACGGTTTCTCAGCTTTGCTATGGGAGGCGGTCTTCTATAAGAAGATGGAAGAATTTGTACTGCCCTCCAAGTTAATCACATAATATTCACAGACGTACTTGTTCAAGTCAGGTCAGTCTTTCGGGAGTTTGGAGACAAGAATCAGTAATATGGGAAGCTTATAAGCCAGGAAAACGTCTCCTGGAATGACAAAGGTGAACCTCGGAGGAACCCCATGGAGTTGCTTAGTGTCGCTTCCATGGGTGCTGCTGGAAAGAATGAAACAACTGAAGAGAGACAACGTTTCTCACTATCTCAAGGCATGCGAAAATTAGGAGACAAAACGACAACAGCAACACGGAAGTTACGAACCATACCTACTAGGTACTTGAGGGGCCTAGGCGCCTTGTCTGGGTTAGTGGAGGTCGACAAAGAAGACTTTCAGGATCTCGTTGATAATCTCGACTATTTCAACTCGTTCCTTATGGGGCTACTGGACTCGACTAACAAGAGGAGTCTGAAACGGGTGGATGATACGAATTATCTGGAACTCTTGCAGATACGGGACGACGTCAAAAGTCTGAAGTCACTCATTAAAGCCCTAGATCGGGACTATCACAGGGTGGCGGGTCCATCTCTCGCCGCTTCATGGGATAATGAACCTCTAGAGGCGGCACTCAGGGAAAGAAGGGCAGATGTAGCGAAGAAATATTTACGAAGTTTAACGGAGCTCAAGATTCGTCATATCGAAGTTGACCAGCTTGAAGAATCACCCAAACCTATCGCCACGCTGCTAGATTTTTCTTCATTTGAGTTCTACCAGAACGACCTAGAAAGCCTTCGTGAGGGTCATCAAAAGAGGCGGTGCGTCGCGACTTGGGTTGCTTATTACGTCTGAGTCGAATGGATCGACCGCCCGTCTCACAATCAAAGAGACTAGGCGGTAGAGTTCATCTCTGAAGATAGGCCATCTTGGGTATTGAAGATTTGAAAGCTATTGAGGTCAATGGCTTGAGAGGCGTACGCGGAAAACTCCTTGGTCTGCATGAAGAGAGTGAAAGGGAAAATTTTGACGATGATCTGCTAGCAACAGGGGGCTCAAAGTACCTGGAAGAGATTGCGCAAAAATGCGGCGATTCGTATCGCGAGATCGTGGAGCTGTGCCTTCGGGCCAACGAGGCGGAAAAGCTAACCTACAGAGGAGAGTCTCGCGGCTCGATGCGATTGAGGTTACAGATAATGTTCAAGCAAATTACCCACAGGCTTCAGTTGATGAAAGAGGTGTTAAGCAAATCAGATTAAAATGCTAGCCTACTTTTTAACCGTCACTGGACATCAAGTATCATCAACTTCTGCCTTTATGAAAGGAGAATAAAGTATCTACCTCCTAAGGCACCTCTTGCAGGAAACAGATTTGGTAAAACGACCAGATAAGAATAGATCGAGGGAGCTTGAGGTTTTGCTGTAACCAAACTCGGGTGTTCGAAAGAACACCCACAGTGCGTATTGCATTCCTTTAGACTGTACTTCTCTATCTACCTACGAATACCACTTATTTGCAAAGTGATTTTCGCGATTTTTCGGTTCCCATATGTGGCCCTTTCCACATCCTCTCGAGATGGCACATACGTCAGCAAAGAAAAGCCGTCGTCAAAGTAATGAAATCGTCTGAGTCGCCTCGATCACGCTAGACAGTGGCCACGCTCTTTCCGCTGCTCCATGATGTTGAGCAGGTGCTTGAAGAGGTCCTGGCTGAAAGCAGTCCTCTCAATGTCAAAGATGAGATCGATGACCTTCACGAGCTCGGGGATGATGAGGAACTGCAAATGGATGCTGAGGCCGCCTTGGGGAAACCGGACGATGGTTTTGTTGTTGGCCTCGATGTCCTTCACGCACCGGACCACGCTCCCAAAAGTACTGGGGTTTCCGAGACAGAAGGCCATGATTATCTCACGGAGGTTCGATCCGCTGAGTGCGCGAAGGCGAGGAGCGTATTCGGTCGTGGACAGTGGTTCGAGGGTTCGCGGAGCAGGGGCTTTTGGCTGCTGGGGAGGAATTTGAGATCTGTAGAGGTATATGTCAGCAGAATGCAGTCTAATGAGAAATCTGAGGGATGTCGTACTGCACATTTGTCACAGAAACATTGTTGGATGCCTCTAAGACGGGAGAAGGCATATTGATTGAGAGTATTGAGTTAAACATCGGAGGAAGCGGTTGAGGTAAGGTTGCGACAAAAGATAAGCCCCCTTCGCGTCGAGGAACAATTCCAAGCGTAATCTGATGTCCTAAATCGTGATGGCCAGATCGAGTCTGTTCGTTCTTCGGGCTAGACATTGTGACGGCGAAGGTCTCAAGTTGATCAGAAAAGTACTGGTGGAATCAGCGAGGAGGCCAAACATAAATTACCGTTGGGTCAGCTTGATGGGGTTTGCGAGGTTCAGAAATTGTCCATCATTTACATCTGAGGTGAGTCATGTTACCTACGTTATATTTAAGCTATGGCAATTTGGCAATAGCCATCAAACGACAAGGAAACTGAAGGGATTTATTCAGCAAGAATCCATTCAAAAAGGAACCGGTGCTGCACGCCATTGGATCGCACAAACAATGATGGCAAGGCCTGCCGCATCTAAGCAGTTCCTGTAATTTTCAATGTGTGTTCCAGCAAGTCGTAAGGGAAAAGAAGGAATAATAGGGCTGTTGCATAGAATGCGCTTTTATCACCAAGCCTATCGGCCGATGGGGTATCTCGTATATAGTACATAGATGATCACAGATGGTATGCTAACGAGAACCATCTAGTGTTCCGCTTCTAATTTCGGTGGTATGAGGTGCTCTGCCATGTTGATAGCACCCTCCATATCATTCTTGTTGAATAGGAAGAGTCCTTGGATCGCGGCAGTACTGGTGCGTGGCCATGACTCCCCTTCCTTGGCCTCGCGGAAAAGCCCCAAGCCGTCAAGTCGATCCAAGAATCGCTGCCGATTGGTACCATCGACGTCAACGTCACCATAGAACCTATCCCACATCTGACCAGCCTGGTACTTGGTGGCTTCTCCTATGCGAACCATCAGGTCGACGCGACCTGGCCTAACCAAGGCGGGATCCAAAAGTTCGACGTGGTTCGTAGTAAGAAAAGCGATCCGCTCCTCTCCAGCAGATAAGCCATCCAGGGCATTCAGGAGCCCGGAGAATGTCACTGTCCCGCCGCTATATCCATCCGTATCACGCTTCCTCCGATTTACGAATGCGGAATCGCAATCTTCCAACAGGAGAATGGTTCGCTCGGGGAGCTTTGTAAGGAGGAAAGCAAGCTTATCATCCGTGACACCGATCTCGCTCAGATTGACCATAGCCACGCTGAAATCAAGTTCGCCCGCGAGAGCTTGAATGAATGAACTCTTGCCGCTACCGGGTGGTCCATAGAGAAGATAGCCCCTACGATACGGAATTCCGCGGTCCACGTACCACTGCCGTCGTGCAAGAAAGTCTTTGGCATCATTGACGATGTCTTCCTTGATTCCCTGGTCTAGTATCACACTGCCCAGCGGTCGCTTTCTCCGAGGCTCGCCCAGCGGGACCCAATCAAAGTTCCGCACCGAATATACCACGGTCTTTCCCTCATTTGCCTGGAGTGCAAGGGCGCGAGCTTCGGTGAAGACGTCCTCGAAAATATGTCGATGCGCATACAAAGTCGTAAGCTCGACCGTCTCGTGCGGCTCGCCAGTATTGGTCCTCGCCGTGGCCTGCTTTTCCCTGTTGACGGCAATGTACGCATGCTTGAATTTCACGATATGACGGCCGTATCCGGGCTGCAGGAAGAAGCTCGCTTTCGTGGGGCCGTTCGGGGTAGAGGTGGTGGACGTGGCGACGGAAAGCTTATTGATCCGCGTTAATCTTTTCGCAAGGAATGAGGTTTGCTCGCGGGGTTGCGACAGCCACGCGAGAATCCAAGGATAGGACGGGTCTTGTCTGCTGATCTCGACATTGACGAGCATGCGACGTCGGATCATGCCAGCAGTAGAGAGAGCGCCTCGGCGAGCGAATGCGAGAACGGCGCCGAGAGAGGCCAGGCCGAAGCCTCCGGCGAATACAGGGTTGTCGAGCAGCGCATTGAGGTTGAAGACCGACTGCGTTCCTGTGGGATCGGACATGACGCTGAAAAGCTTAGGGCACGATCGGCGACTTTTGGATAAATTCTCGATATCTGGGGTTTATCGGATGACTAATCACAGCTGTGAAGTCTCGTTTAATTGCATTTCTAATGATATTCTTAATCGATATCATGTAGCCCGTCGTACATCATTCAAGTAGATGCATACCTACCTCCTAAGGTATGTACCTAAGGTTAGGTATGTTGATGAAGTCATCAATATGATACTGTCACTATGACGACTTTGACACCTTTGACCGATATATACCAAAGCCAATTTCTGCTGGGGTTTATATAAGTTTCCTCGTATTTCCTAGACTTGCCAAATAATAATAGTATTCATCTTGTTCGATACGCTACATATCAAGATATTCATCCAGTTTTCATCTATCCAATTTTCATTACCTGCATATAATATTCACATCAACCGAAAATGCCGTCTGGTACAGAGGACGCAAAGCAGAAGTTCATGAGCAGTGTTGAGCAGACGAGAGCTGCAGCTGATGGTGCGTGGTCTTTACTCGTGTTAAAAGAGTGCGATTAACATGGCGCCAGTTAAATCTAAGCAGGCTGGTATCGGTACACAGCACACAACAGGAGGCGACAACCCGAAAGCGGGCGGATCCTCCATCAGATCAATCGCGAAGGGTGATACGAACTCTTCGAATTACGTTCCGGCAAAGGGTCCATCGACCTAGGTTCTTCCCGGAATCCGCGTTGATTATCTCCAATGACGGTGGATAGTATAATAATATAATTATTCCCAGCCAGACATTGTAAACTCGTACACATAGTTTCTTATTTGTAGTGACCGAGAATAAAAATGTCCTAATGTTAAAGACAACCCAACTCTAGAGACGAGAGAATGACACCAACCAAGGCCAGTTATGCCATGTTCCATCCAGGGAACTCGAGCACTTACTTCTAGGCTAGTAAGTCCTTAGTCGCCCCCTGTGCGTGATTAGTCATCGTGTATTTACCCCTTTTCCCCTTACCCCTATTGCATTTTCTCCATGAGACATTGCCTAGCCCTGTATTCTCTAGCCAAGACTCAGTCTCCTTTGCAAATATGACGATAGCTAGCCTACATAAACCCGTGCAGTATAAATCCGAGAAGAATGAAGTTGCGGAAAATTGTCATGCCACCCGCAGTAGGATTGCGGCGGCTCTTCCGAAGCGCACGCATGGTTATAAGCTTGTTGGACCGTCTTTCTTTAGCAGTTGCATCTTAGTTTTTTGCTTCTGCTTTCCCCAACCTGCATATGGGGTGCACGTCTAGTCTTCTACGCCCGATACGTCATGATTGGTATTTGGAATACCTTGCCGGGCTTAATAAGTACATATGTATATACCTATTTTTTCCAGCTCCCTTGAACGGCAGCGGTTTAACCCCTGCCACCATGCGGCTTACTGATCGCTCCGGGTGGATAGTCTTCGATGGTACATGTTCCCTCGTCCCTTACCCATGCAGAATCCGTCACATGGAAAACAGCCGACGCTACACGAGGAGGGATAGCTGCCGGATGGAATGGTCTATTGGCCTGTACGACCGTAGTGCCTAGATATGCCAGGTATCATACATCTCAATGCTCCCTTACAGGTTAGACAAGAACCATTGGGGAAAAGGTTTTCGGGCTAAGCATTGAACAGGTAGCACTGAGTCCGAAAGCAGTACCACGGCTCTCAGAGCCTCAGTTCTCGGGTGTTTTGATTCTCCCCACGGGGTAACCCATCATATTCGTCCTACTCGACTAGCATCGTCGAACACCTCGTGAGGATAAACATGAACAAGAACACGTAGGCTTCTATTGCAGCCTGCAATCCCTGGGTATTGATCTGCCGCAAGATTATTGTGCTCTTTTCCAGCTTCCCAAAACTTGTATGCGGACGAAGTAGTCGCGGCCATCTTCCGGCAAAATTCAATCTGGCTAAATGGGCGGCCACATTCACACTTAATCTCAGAACACCAAACGATTCGACGATGTATTTATAATTCAGTCGGCCTAGAGAACTCCAATCCCCTGCCATGCGCCCCAGAATGCCGAGAGACCACATGGCATGGCCTGCGAGGTGCGTGGGATCGTCGGCAATTGAAAGCCCTCCGTCGGTGATCAAGAGACGAGAGGACCCATCGATGTGGGATGCAACATAAAACTCCCCAAACTTTCCTGCACCAGGACGCTCAGAAGGTTTCTCTGGGCGTTGAGGCGAGTTTTGATAGACACCTGGGATCGACAACCTTCGTTACACAAGAGGCTACCCAGTTCGATAATCAAAAATGCAGTTGAGGAACTTCGTGCTCTTGGCCGCCGCGGCTAGCGTCGACGCTGCTGCGACTCTTCGTTTCTCGTGCTCGCAGCTTGTCGTTGAACGTCTTGACCCGTAAGTGGGAACTTGAATTTTAGAAAGCAAAAGGAAAAAAAACCAGCTAACTCCTATCCAGTCTCGTTAACCCAGGAGAGAACCCGTCTCCTCATCTCCACCAAGTCGTCGGAGGAAATGCCTTCAACGTCTCCATGGACCCGGCGGTCCACGACCTTCCCACGACGGCAACTTGCACGTCCTGCACGCCCACCGAAGACTTCTCTAACTACTGGACTGCCGTCCTCTTCTTCAAGTATGATCAAGCCCCTCTCCCACTCGGTACTACCTTTGCTTACTAACACTTGCCTCACCAGGGCGAGGAACGGAACGTTGCACCGCGTGAACACGTTCGGAAACGAGCTCGGCTTCACGGGCGCCAACGGTGGTCAGACCGTCTACTACCTGACGTCGGGCAAGGCCACCGCCTTCAAGCCCGGCTTCCGCATGACCGTCGGAGACCCAAACATCCGCACCGCCGAAGAGCTCAACAAGCGCTACAAGTACATGGACTACACCTGCCTGGCATCGTCCATGACTCGTGGTGGCCAGACCACCTACTTCCCCAAGACCCCCTGTGCCGCCGGCATTATGGTCTCCATCAGGTACGATTGATCTTCGCTGTTGATCGGAAAAAAGGGGCTACTGACACAAAGACGTACAGATTCCCGACGTGCTGGGACGGCGTCAACGTCGACAGCCCAGACCACCAGAGCCACGTGGCGTACCCGAACGGCAACGCGTGCCCGGCGACGCACCCGGTGGTGATCCCGCAGGTCTTCTACGAGACATACTGGGACACGCGGCCGTTCAACAACGCGGCCGAATGGCCGGCGGACGGTTCGCAGCCCTTCGTCTGGTCCTTCGGCGACCGGACGGGCTACGGCATCCACGGCGACTACGTCTTTGGCTGGAAGGGCGACGCTCTGCAGCGCGCCCTCGACGCCAATTGCAACTCGGACCTCTTCGCCAACCGCATCAACTGCCCCACCCTCCAGACCCAGACCCTCGACCAGGCCAACAAGTGCCTTAAGCCCAGGACCGTCACCGAGAACCTCGACGGCTGGCTCACCGAGCTGCCCGGCGGCATGCCCATTAGCTGAATGGGGGCTCCCCCGAGCCCGAGCTCGAATGCTGCTGACGAGGCGCTTCGAGCAATATCAGGCTGCTCTATATATATCTACCTACATCTACCTAATAGTTAGCCAATATTCATACAAATAGCTCAATGGAATAAACTTGCAATTTTCCACATCGCCAACCACCGAAGACTAAAAAAAGGATACAGATGCATCAGCCACGAATCGAACGCGGGACTCATCGATAGCAACGATGGATTTTACCACTAAACTACTGAATCTTCTCTTCTCCGACTTGTTATCAGGCTTACCTGTCTAAAACTACTCATAGTTATATAGGTCTGTAAAGCATATTGGAGTTGATCCCCAGTGATAGGAATACGCGAATGATCTTATGCAAGTATGCCGTCCCCCTTACCTACCTCCCATGATTTACTTCACTCCGTAGGCAAGCGCCGCGAAGAACATCTAGTCCATCCTATTCTCTTCCTTGGCAATTAAACTCGGGAGTTACCCGGTCTAGAATATACCTTGTAAATATAAGAAACTACTGACCCCCCAAGTTGTCTTTTATCCGTACCTACATGTAGGTACTCAGAGCCCTCGCTTACAAAAGATACGACCTTCCACACCCTTGCTGACACTACTAGCCACCATCATACCAAAGGCTCATTCGATACCTCCGATCCCAGCAAGCATCTTCTCAAGTAGCCACCCGAGGAAAGATATCCCATAGCTCCCATAGCTCCCAAGGCGGTCCCATATCGATAATCGAGGCTTGTAGGGGGACATACCTTCTCAGTTAAGATATCGAGGACTATGCAACGTCCCCGTAACCGAATCCTCACCGTTTCTTCAGTATTACGTTCAATACAGACATTTAGGTCAGCCACTTACTTAAAAGACCTTGGCAATACGTCTTGATCTAGGTATGTCACGCGTAGTATTAAAGACAGGGCGGCGCCAGGGGAAAAACGTCACGATATAACTTGGAATTCCAAAGAACAGCGCGAATTTTGATTTCCTACATACAATAAAGAGCTCGCCTGCTCTTCTCCGGTCATGACACGCCGTGTCATCGACCAAAGGAGGTATTGAGACCGTCGCAAAAGAAGAAGAAAAGAAAGTAGAGGCAACCAATTCATGGCGTTCCGCAAAACTACCCCTAAAAACCAGAGCAACTAGGTACTCAATGTGTCCGAATCGACATGGAAATAGCAGCACGTCTGGCCACGGTATCCATCTCGAAATATGCTTTGATCTTCTTTGATTTTCTCCTAGTTTCTGTTGTTAGGGATAAGATTTGGTTCGACAGAATCCTAAAAAGGGGAAGCACATACATACCTAACTTTTGCTTTCACGTTATCGCGCATTTTCCAGCATTGGGTATCATGTGAGCAGTTTCCACTGCCAGAAAAAAGAATCTGTATAGCGATTCAAGGAATCATCTCGTCGGTATCCACTCAATCGGCAAACGTAACCCGAGCACGAGGTTTCTTCGGCGGCGGCCCATCCTCATCCTGCGAATCGGTACCGTTGGTTTCACCTTGGGGGTCTCTAGGATGTTTTCGGCCATTGGCCACCTTAAACGGTCTACGGCCGGTTCCACTCGACGGTATCGCTTTGCCGTCTTTCTCCCCCTGAGGTTCTGGATTTCCCGTAATCAACCCCTCGTCGGGGTGAAGAAGCTCTCGGCCGAAACCTCTGCCGAAGATATACTGCGGGGTCTGGAGCATCGCGGTCTGCGCGACGCCGTCTTCCACGTCTACGTCGGGCATTTGCGTAATCTTGGCGTTAAGAATCCACTGGTATATCAGGTGATCGTCGAGGACGGACTTTACCTTACTGTGTTCCGCCTGCGTCATCTCCTTCCGGCGGTTCACAATCACCTCCTCGATGCTACCGCGTAGCACTAGTGTCTCTACGCTAACCGGCTTCTCCTGGCTAATCCGGCGCGCTCGGCCTATCGCCTGGGCTTCGACTTGCGGGTTTAGGACCGGGCTGACAAAGTAGATTCGTGACGCGCTGCGCATGTCGAGTCCGAACGCCGCTTGAGCAATATCCATCAGCATCACTCGGAACTTGGAGCTGTGGGTGAAGGTAGCGACGTATTGTGCTCGCTTAGTCGCATTCAAACCGGTGCTCGCATAGATTAGATGTTGGATTTGTAACTAGAATAGGTACGGGTAAGCAGGTAGATTAATTGGAGAATTAGAATGAAGTCTTACAATTTCCAGTACACCTGCCAGGTAGTAGGCGATGTTGTCATTATCGTAGAAGACGAGAATCTGCTCCTCGCCCTGGTACTTGACAATGGAGTCAATTAGGTAGGATAGCTTGGCCGAAACGGTTGAGATGATCTTGGTATCCTCTAACGGCTTGGCAATCGCGTTATGGCCTTCAGGGACATCGATCCCTTCGTCTTCCTGTTCGAACGCCTTTCCTAACCCTCCTGATTTGAGTTTTCCGTGACGGTCATCACCAAGAGGAGTATGCCCTGCTAAAGTGCCACTAGCCTCAGCCAATCTCGATGTGACGCGGCCGGATGCCGCCCCGATTAACGTCAATGCCCGAGAACGTTCAGCTTCACCTTGCTGATCAAGAGTTTCTATCAATCGTTGTAAGGACGTCGGGGCATCCATGCAAGGACTCAGGTATTTCTGAAGGGCGGAAATCATTCCCGAATCGGTACAAATGGGTTGACCGTTAACCTTCTTGTTGTCAAGGGACCAGTTCTTTCCGCCGCCTCCAGGAAAGCCGTCGAGGTATAAAGGCATCGCGTGAAACTTGTTACTTGTGTCCTTGAGCTGGTTGGTCAGCGCAAGTTGGCCGAAAGAGATTGCTTGTTTAAGGAGGTCTTCGTCCTCGGCGCTGATAGGGATTTTCTTTTTCTCGAGAAAGTCTTCCGCAGTCTCTAAGGCTTTCTGCATGTCTTCGACCGAAAAGAAGACGCCGCCAAAGAAACACGCTTGCCTCAAATTCTTTACCAGTTGAACAAGGTTCCTTTGTTGTTTCTCGTGGAAGAAGTAGTCTACGTCGGTACGCTGCGATTGCACCGAGTTAAAGATGATCATCATGGAGAATAGGTTAAGGGACAGCTTGTCCTGGAAAGACCCATCGAGAAACACAATCTTCTCCTCTACTGGGGGAAGTAGGGAACTGATGTCGGATTGTCTATGACGTATGATTAGTGAGTTCAGGGTGTTCCTTATGCAATCTTTTCGATTATGACCGTGATGATGCTGTCTCGGATGCATCACGTACACATGCCAGTTGGCAACTCGCTCCAATTCCCCGTCACTTTTTGTATTGGCCCACGGACGGACCTTGAGATACTTCGATAGAAGATTGCCGATTCTTTGTAGATCGCCTCGCTCTTCTCGGAGACTAGACTGTAATCTATCTTCCGTATTCTCTTTCTGGGTGCCGTTGACCACAGAGGATGGCTGTTCTACACCATAGAGACCTCGTGAGGGCGTTCCGGTGACAACCCACCGAGCGGCGATTTCAAGACGATCGAGAACCATCATCACCTTGCTCTTCCATGCCTTAGTACCGCCGCCTAACTTATGGCCTTCGTCAACGATGCATCGTTTAAAGCGGATCTTATCGAGTATAGAATCGGTATCCGAGCCGAGACGAGTCTCGGAAAAGAGAATGATGTCGTAGTCCAACAGTTCCTTGATGGGTGGGAGCTGTTGGTTCTCTACCATAACGAGAAGCTTCAGGCCGGTTGTATGTTTTTTCATCTCATCTTCCCATTGTCGGACAAGGTTATTAGGAACCACAACGAGTGTCAAACTGCTTGGGTAAACCGTTTTCACCTCTGCAGGCCTATCAATACTTCTTCTGGTCTTCCGGGGTTGGTCCACGGGCTCCGAAACCTCATAATAAGCTTGATTCTCTTTCGCCGTCAATGCGCGTTCGCAGTTCTTGTACTCGTATTTATCATTGGCGTATAAATGTAACTTCCAGGGAACAGAATGTCTATTGACAGTGGCCGCAGCCATATCCATCAGACTTGCTACTCTTGTTCTTGGGGGATTCATAGCCACGAAAGGCTCGGGTACTTTGGTCGGCTCGTGTTTTGTACAGAGAATCAAGGCCAAACAGATGAGAGTCTTGCCAGTACCCACTACAGTACGTAGAGTCAGTTAGTGTCATTAATGAAAAGTATCGTACGTAGGAGTAAGCAAGAGGTATATCTCGTGCTCCGCGGGCATCGAGAATACAGGAGGGAAACAAAAGACTGCTAAGATGACTTACTCTCCTCTGCGAGGATCCCGCCGCGAATTCTGTCATAGTATTTTGGCTCTCTTAAGATCTCGCCCGTGACGTCGTCGAAATACCAAGGTTTTCCTGCTTGATCGATAGCTGACTTATATCGTGGGTCGACGATCCTGCTAGGATTCTCTTCTCGCTGAAACATCAGCGCAGCCGATCTGCCTTGGTAGGGGTGGAGCTTTGTTTCGAGGCCAGGTATTGTACTTTCCAACAAGCACTGCATGCCATCCCTGACGTTATAGTTGGTCTCTAATTCGGGCTGGGGATTGGGAGAGGGGACGCTGTTGAACATCGACAACAGTGTCTGATCCTCTTCCTGGCTTGTAAGAACCAAGCCATTCCCCGCATCGCCCCCATTCGCATTTCCCCATGAAGGCTCCAGATGGGTCATGAGGATAGAGGCAGCTTTGGTCAGCTCACTCGTTGGGTTGGCGAAACCGGGGTTTTGCCCCTCCCCTCGATTAACGTCGTGAGGGAGGATGTATACACGGAGTCGCCCGATTCCATCCGAGTTGACCGTCTGTTGGAAAGAAAGCTGTATCCAACGCTTCCTCCACAGAGGTATGATCCGCTCGATGGAGGAAAGTCCCAGAAGTTCCTCCTGTACCTCCTCAGCAAGTATCATATCCTGTGGTATCATATTCCCTGAAAGATTCAAAAACTTCCAGTGGTGGGTGTGGGAGGAATGAATGAGGCCATCAAGCTTGGTACCGGTCTCAACTTTTATTCGTAGACATCCGGCTGGAATATGGTCTTTCAACCATGGGATATCCATGACTGCTGGTGTAGGTACTCATAGATTGTGAATGGTATCATGGGTAGGTGGTTGTGTTGGAATGGGTGTGAAAGGTGTAAGAAAGGCCTATCTGGAAAGAGTGCAAGATTGTGAGTGCGTGGGCGGTTCCTGAACATGTTCCTAAAAGAGCTAGACAATAAGCATGTAGCTGTCGAGTGTCTACAGTCGAAATATATCATCTACAGTCGAAACAAGTTGTCGACAGTCGAGATGCAGGTGCCTGCTCCGCTTATAGCATCAACACCCGGACGATGCTGACATTCTACGTTCTTGGGAAAGTACTAGGGGGTATTTGAATACCCATGTCCCGCTATATATTGCATGTACTAGGATTTACATCATGTCTTGGCATCGTGGCGGCTCTTGAGGTTACACGTGAGCATAAGGTTTACCTAGGTAAGATCAACAGGGGCACGTACATCTCAGCACGGATAGATCCAAGTACATGTACAGAAAATACATAATTATTTTCTATCTCATCTACCTACCAAAGCCTCAGTTCGAGTAAAGAGCAACGGGCAACCATAGCACGTTAGTAGTTCTTCATAATCAAGCCTGGCTGGACGGAGGACCTTGTAGTTATACATCAATTGGTTAGACTAAGTACACACGAAAAACAGACCATGTAGTGGCCCAGGGTATCGAATTATGGCGAGTCCGAGTAATCGCTATCTAGAAAAATACCAGCTAGCTTTCTCGAACAGAAAAGGCCCTGAACATGTGGGCCAAGAATACAATGTCGCATAGAAAGGAAGGGGGTCTTATTATTCTCATGCTCATAATCCATGTGATAAAAGCCCTCGATGGGTAGTAAAAAGACATTAATCCCAAAGGATGTGTGTCCTGAAGAAGAAAAGAAGGGTTGCAAAATATGATAACTGGAATTCGCTCGCCAAATGGTATAGTCCCCAAACGCCTGCCTCAATGTCGGTGTCGATTAAGTATTACTCGGGTTCGTCCAAGCTCTCCAAAACCCGTCTTGCCGCCTCTATCTTCCTTCTGTACGATCGGTATTCGACAGTGCCGCGACCGGACTCGGCTAAGCCCAGAACGCATCGGCCGAGACTCGCGATTAAACGCTCAACAAGGATTCTGTCGTCCTTTTGCAACACCTCGATCGGTGCCGCTTTGTTCTCACCGTTCTGTGAGTTGCTGAAGCTGTCGTTGAGGATACTTTCTGATATCTGTTGCAGCTCCCGGTCGGGAGACTCTCGCGGAGTCATGATACCACCGTTCAACTTCGGCTTGTTAACTAGTGGGAAGCTCCGATGGGTCTTGCCGGAATCGAGAGATGATACGGAAGGCCGATGCATGTAAGCTGCTGCACTGCTCTGCGGGCGGCGGATGTCATTTGGTCTGAATCGACTCTTGTCAGACCCAGAATCGCTTGTCTCGATCGATAGGCGAGCCTGTCTCGCCGTGTCTGGTGTATGTGTTCGGGCACGCTTCGGTATTACAACACCATGTTCGCGATAACCCTCCGCAGTCTCATATCCCGCTCTTGTGCTCCTTCCCTCCGTAGCTGTTGCAAATGATTCCACAGAAGAGGTGGAACCAATACTAGCTCTACGAGAGCGAATGCCGGCCTTGTCCGATTTCGAGTCTGTTGCAACTGGACCCCGGGTTGTCTCTACCGAGTCTTCTGAGCTGAAGCTATCCTGGCTGCCTTTCCTTCTTATCCGACGCTGGCTCATACTACCCATTGCGCTGTGCAAGAAGAAATGCTCGTAGTCAAAAGCATCTTCGCGATCCTCGTGGGACACTTGGTTTTGCACAGAGTCATAGTATGAAGACGCACCACTTTCACTCGCACCGTCGTCCACCATATCTTGTTCATCCTCTGCCCCTGTTTCTATTTGCACCCCCTCCTCCTGTTTTTCGCGATTGTCGTCCTCGTAACCATCCTCAGTTTTCATATCGTCAAGATCCTCCTCAACTCCATCGGTAATAGGTAGCTCGTCGAATTCAGCAACTTGCTTGTTGTTTTCAGCGTCGCCTAAGTGCACAGTGGAAGTGTTCTCCGTGCCAGAGTAGTCATTAGGAACCTCATCTTTGTCCGTATCCAATATTACCTGTTTCACTGCTAGATTCTCCTCACCTCCCTCGACACTTGAAACATCGATATTTACCTGCGATTTGTAATCGCCTTGAACAGAATCGTTGTCGTCATATTTATTCGCGTCGGCGTACCATTGATCGACTTGAGCGTGTGTGAAAGGACTGGGTGTGCGTAGGCTCTGGAGACTTCGGCGCTTCATGCTATCCGCTCGGGCTTGGTCCCTCAGCGTAGACAGGCGGCCCTTGAGATCCTTCATTTGGTCTTTCAAATCCCGCATCTGTGCTGTTGACGCGGATCGCTTCAAACCTTTGTCAGTGTAAGACCCGAAAGCGGGACTGAGGAAAGAATCTAGTTTAGCATCTTCCAGACTCGGCCTCGACGAATCCATATTCTGAGAAGCATCGTCTTCGCTTAATGGCTCAAGCATAGGCTCTCTAGCATAAAGAGATGTCTTGCTTTTAGCGAAGGTTGAACTACTATACACCGAACTTTCCTTAGGGCTGCTTTTCGCACTATCGTGCATATACTCGGCATTCCGAGGGCTCTGAATAGGGGGTCGATACCCACCAGCTGCGCCGAGAGCACTCGAGGACCTTGGAATATATATGCCTGGTTTGATGACATCGACTGGAAGTATCGGTATATTGTTCTCGCTTGATACCCTGTTGTGGCCGTACGCGCTCTTGCGAAAGTCCGTGTCATGATCACGATGAATTGCAGTGGCGGGTCTGACAATAGGTGGCGAGGGCGTCGATCCCGAACCAACGGATAAGGTAGGGGAGTAGAGGGATGTTCGAGCCCGGCTTAAGTTGCCTTCCATAGTCTGTTACTGTTAGTTCCCTAATCATCGACGCGCATCGGGGATTCTGATCTTGTTCTTACCGTCAATCGCCGTTTGGCATTGGCCAGGATTTGTTCAGCCCTCCGACTCAACGCAGTCGAGTAACGATCCTCCTCAGATTCGCTACGTATCTGTCTCGTCACCATCTTTTCCTCGCGCACAGATGTATCATCAATGAACGAATCGGCAACGCTCTCCTCGTCGTCACCCTGGAAGTTGCTATCGTCAACACTAACAGCATCGTCGAAATCGGCAAATAGCCCGGGTTGTTCATGGGTAGTGATGGTGCTCGTCGACTCCATCGACATGCGCCTTTCGCGACCAATCTTAGAATCCTTCTTGATGATCTCGTAATGTACTGCCGAGACGGGGCGTATAGAGCCATCGCTATGTGTGGATCCGGAGCGTCCGGAGCGGGCTTTGGTTGGGGGGCATGTGCTCTCGACTTCGGTGACTTCGCCAATATCTGACAGCATAGTCCCGTTGCCGTAGATTATAGGAGTGGTGGGAGTGATAGGTCCCGAAAAGGCTTGGGGAGTAAGGTCGAAGCCCATCTCAGTAGCGTGTGCATTCTTCCACATAATCAGAGGGGAGTGTGATCGGTCGGGAGAAGAGCAGGTGTCGTCGTAGTCAGGCAATATCATATCCGGATTTGTCAGGGTGGGCGACGCTGGCAGGGAAGGGTAGGGCATAGAGCCCGAGCCCGACCCTGACGCCTGGGCGGGCGGTGTAGAAGCCATATGCATTGGCGGCGCAAGGCGGGCAGGCTAGGTCGTAGGGGTTGCGACGGTTCGTATCGTATAGCAACGTGAGTGTATCGAAGTCGAGAATGGACAGGTTCGAGGGCAGTCAAGTGCAGCATGCAGCAGCAAACTCTCCGACACAGTTGCAAGCTGCAATTAGCCGCACCGCCTTTTTGTGGGCGGAGGCAGATAGGTGCGAGACGCGGGAGTAAAGTAGTATAGGATTAGGTTGACGTCGGTCTATCCAAAGTTCCACCAAAGAGTTTGCGTGAGCATACAAAGTCCAGCCTCGCGATCAAACACCATAAACCAAGTTCGATACGGGTCACACGAATCGCATGTAGGTTCGTCTACCAACCACGGCGATACGGGTTAGAGGCAGAGTAAGGTTTCATCGGACGGAGTGACGGGTAATTGCGAAACCTAAAGCGAAATCCGAAGTAGTCGCGACACTGTTAAACGAGGTGGAGGGCTGGGAACGAATGTGAAAGTCGAAGGCCGAAAGTTGAAAGTTGAAAATCGGGAGGCTCGACGATCGACACGGCTTGACGGAAGAGATGCGACTACGACAACTCAGGAGACCTCCAAGATCGTCATAATAGAAATAGGATAAAGACAAGGTGACAGTTCCAATTACTATCCAGTCACCGGTTCCCAACCTTAGGTATTCACAAAAATAGTCTTGTCATTTCTTCTTACTCGAAGTCGAAGTCAGTTACAGATCACTTCATAGTTTCTGGGGCTACCTAATTTCGGGCGGGCGAGCAATGGAAGTTCTCAGATCCCCCCAATTGCAGGGCTGTTAGTTGCCGTACCCGGTACTTGATCCTCCCAGCTGGTTTTTGTGCTACTGCTTTGACTGGATGCTTATTCCGCACTGCAGCCATTGTACCCGTACCTGACCTAGTTCAGGGCCCCTGGCTTCCCTCTAAGGTTAGTCCCCTTTAACTTCTTTAACTGGGCCAATTGGTTTGATACATCTGGTGGAGACGACTCGAAATGACGAAAGCTCCTTTTTTATTTCGAGAAGATATCAACAGATCCAGAAATTCGATCTATTAGTGGTAGGCCGGACCTTACACTTACCGGCTCTAATTCCGGCTTCCAAGTACGCTAAATTCGCTGTAGCTTCGACAAAAGCCGAGGAGACATCGCGGATAGAGGAGAAACCAAAATATAGTACATCTGGACAAACCGAGAAAAAAGAGGATGGACAACCAACAGCACTAAAGTGCGTTCGGTATAGTCTTCATGCACAGCGAGGATAAAAAACCAGGTTTGATCATATTTTGTATGCTAGCAAGTCCAGAGTCGAGCATTGGGCTTCCACATTCATGCAACAGCCAGGATAGTCGAATATTGCGGGAAATCCAAGTCCTACCATATCGTGAATAGGGGGCTTCGGGGGTCCAGGAAACATACGCGCAATTACCCCTTGTCGCGTTCCAACTCGGACATGCAAGGTCTATCCCCAAAATGTGCATGCAGGTAATCGGTAATCTAGCACCTTAAAACGTAGCACCTATGAGCGTCCTTCTCGAGAGATTAGAACGTTCTATTATATCCCACTTAACTGTCACAGCCTTTGACAAGTGCCATAACGACCTTACCAACATCGGTATACATTAGAGGTGTCATTGATGCAGTGGTGATCAATCAACTTGTCTATGCGGGAAGATACCGATCCTATTACCCGACGCACTTCTTTCCCATTACCCTCCATCGGACCGACGGCATGTTCGATGCATTGGGACGGTCCGCTTAGATGCACAAGGCGTGGCTCTAGAGAAGAGTTATGTAATAAATCTCCGAATGCTTTCATTGGCCTCCTAGCCTAAGATTGGTGGGTAGCTGGACCTCCACTTATAGATGGGTTTTTGTAATTTCGTGTTCGTGACAGAAATCAGCTTTCTTCTTTTTCGTCACAATACCTTCAAATACGTTCTGTAGTATCGCGACATATATATATATATATATATATATCGCTAAGGCACCGAAACAAGTGCTTCGGATCTCCTAAGATCTTTGGTAATCATGTTGACCAAGTCCCCTGCTGATACTCCAAGAGATGTAAGTACCTAGCGTAGGCCAACAAAGCCTTCGCAAATTTTCATGTACATATATATACCCCCGAACCACTAAGTGATGTCACATCAAGAATTCTGCAATGCTGAAGAAGAGCCCTATATCTATAGGGTTCCGAAAATGCGGACACTTTTCTTGCCTGATAGTGGACTACCAAACTCGTTTTATTATACTATTTACATGGCGTCTCTAAGCTGATCGTGTGAAATAGATTTCCTTGTCTTTAGAGGCATATTTACCTGAGGTGGAAGTGGCATATGAGATAAGTACCTATTAAAGGGTTTATTCTGAAGGATAAACCTACCTAAGTAATATTTCAACACACGTAGCAAGATGAATTTATGAAAGTAGAAGGTGTGACCAATAAAACTCGAAAAAAAAAGAATTGATTTGACCAGTACAGGAATCGAACCTCTAAACCGAGTGAAGTGCAAACACGTATATACAAGTAGATTTCGAGAATAGTCCTACAAGATCCAACTAGTGTGTTCCTACACCACTCGGCCACGGCCAGTCTGGCCCTTAATCCAATTTACCCTCCTTGTGGTACTTGTTACAGCTGTTAGCAGAATCTATAAGCCAAACATAGGGCGAGAACCACTACGGTCAAATTCTATATATTTAGAGCAAACAGGAGCCATCCTGGTCCTTCCGTCTATCCGCTCTGCTATTTAGGTACTATCTACGTGTTGACGGGCACGACATCCGGATACCTCTCTCCGGCGCGCGGGAACTTGGCCAGCGTAGCATCGATCTCGGCCATCTCCTCGTCGGTGATGTCGACGTCCACGGCGTTCTCGTTGACGCGCGCCTCGGTCGTAGCGCCGGGGATCGGGATGATGGTCTTGGGCGCGCCCTTGCGCCAGCTCGACACGCGCTTGGTCCAGCTAATCGCCAGCTGGGGCGCCGTGACGCCCTTGCGCTTGGCCAGCGTCTGCACCTGCTGCGCCAGCTGGATGTTGATCTTGAAGTTCTCGGGCTGGAACCACGGCCAGTTCTTGTACGTCGGCAGCACCTTCTCGATATCCGCCATCGACGTGTACTGGCCCGTCAGGAATCCTCGTCCCACCGGCGAGTACGCGACGATCGGGATGTCGTACTGCGCACAGGCGTCCGCCACGCCGTTCTCGAGGATCTCCGTGGCGAATCTGTGTATCGGTGAGCTTTCGTGAATATACGACTTGGAGTTTTTTATACATACAGAGAGAGCTCAACCTCGACAGATACGATCTTGGTGAGCTTTACGGCCTCGTGTATCGTCTCAGCCCTGACTTCGGAGAGCGAGATTCCGCCAATCTTGCCGGTCTGAATGTCTATAAGATGTTAGCATCTACGAGTAGAGAGGTTAGAAGTCTAACATACACTCCTTCTCGATAACCTCAAAGGTAGTCTTCATGGGCACGTTCTGGTCGCGGCGCGCAAACTCGAAGATGTCGATCTTCTTGCGGCCCTTGAGCTGGGCGATGCAGGTGTCGATGGACCGCCGCGTGTTCTCGGGCGAGCCGTCGGGATGGCCCTTGGGACCCATGCCGCCCTTGATGCTCAGGACGACCTTGTCGGCGTCCTCGGGGTACTTGGCGAAGTAGCGCTCCAGCAGGACGAGCGAGTTGGCGTCAGGCGGGCCGTAGAACTCGCCGCCGTTCCAGAAGTTCATCCCGTTGTTCAGCGCCGCCTTCATCGCCGCGAACGCCTGCTCCTCTGACGGGGGCTCTTGACGCCATGTCAGCCCCATCAATCCGTACCCCGTAGATCCGATCTCCTTTCCGACGAGCGTCGGCATATTTGCTGTTACTTTTGCGCTAAGTTGAAAAAGAAAGAAAAAATCGAATATTCGAACCACAGAATCTGGCTAATGTCAACGACGCGTTGGCTTGAGTTGGGTAGTGTAATCGAGTATGTTTGATCCCTTGAGATTTGAAGGAATCTCGATAGACTATATATACATCGCCTGCCTTCCGCTCTTCGTCGAAAAGAAACGGGTGTATCTCGCAGCGGGCTGAGACTCCCCGCCATATCCGTCTAGTAGCTTCCATGACGCCAGACCTCTATTTTCCCGCTATACGCCTAGCGAAGACCGTGCCATTGCGTGAATACTACGCCACGCTACCTGCTAGACGGGCTTACATGTCTTTAGCCTCTACTCGTACTCCGCCCCACTTATAAGGGAGTCGTCCCTCCCCCCAGCCTATAAGCTGGTACTCACCAGTAATTCAACCAAACCAGTAATCTAACCAAAAATCTCTAGTACATGATATTAGAATTCAATTTCTAGGCCAAATTTAAGTCATTTTAATTCGAAAAAAATATTATATATAAATGATTTATTTTTGAATTAATTAATATTAAATTAAACGTTGCGATTATAAAAATTGGTTTAAAATTTAAAATATAATATAATAAGTTTAATTTTTTTTATAATTATAAAGTATTAAAATTACAAAGAAATTAATAAAAATAAGATGAAAATAAAGATTTATTATTTTAAAAAAGCGATATTATAATTTTAAAAATATAATAAAAATGATTATGATTTTTTTAAATTATTAAGAAAATTTATTATTTTAATATAATAAATTATATTTGAAATTTCGTGTATTTTTAAAGGTATTTTAGTTAGGTTTTCTTAGATTTAATTGGCTAATAAGTATGCAAATATAGCTATTTTTTAAGCTAGTATATCTTAATAAAAAAAAATGATAAAAATTTGAAAAAGATTTTAGAATTATTTTATTAAATTTCTAAATAATAATTAATTTTTTTGAATTTAAATAATTTATACTTGGTTGATATAATTGATATATTAGAAATCGATTGATAATTAATTTTGGTATATATTTGCTTGTATGTAATTTTGGTTAGATTATTGGTTTGGTTGAATTATTAGTGAGTACCAGCTTATAGGCTGGGGGGAGGGACGACTCCCTTATAAGTGGGGCGGAGTACGAGTACCCACTCGGCTTTGCGTAGTTCCAGACGCAGAAATCCGACGGCTGACTTTTTCACGGCAACCAAACGCTGGAGTCGCAACTCTAGATGCGGTATCTCCTTACACGTGCCGCATACTTACCATTAAAACTAGGCTAATCTGTGACATTCGCCTCGGTGAAGCACAAGAGATGGGTATAGCCGAATACGACCTTTGAAGTTCGTTACGGCCACAGTCTTGGCAATTCTCGCTTCGGCCTTAGGCGGATTTAATGCTTCGATGTTAAACCCGTGCAGTAATTACTAATTATCAACGGATTTAGGTAATTCTTAACAATGGAGCAACTTCCATCTGTCCCTTATTAGGCTCTCTTATGAAGCAAACGTCAATGGAGATAATCACAGAGTTAATTTTCAACTTGGCTTCCGTCTTGTATATCGGCATAATCTATCCTAATACCATGGACGCAAAGCTCTCAGCCATTCGTGGCACTTGAATTTACTTCATTCTAGTCAGTACTCGTAAAGTAGAACAGCCCGCTCTTTTCAACAAGGTTATATTCTTATTGTATGGGTAAATAATATGTCATAAAGCACATCTCAACCTAACTTTTCGGTAGATCAACACAGTAGGCGAACTCTCGGCGCGTCACTTTTGCTGCATGTCCTTTAGATAGCTTTCCCAGCCTACAGACTGTATCCTTTCGTCTTTTGCCAGTACCTCCGTCTTCATATGCTCCTGGTACTGCTTCATTCGCTCTGCATACTCCGGGTATGCGGCGCCAAGGATACGGACCGCAAGTAGCGCGGCGTTAGTCGAGTTCCCGATCCCAACCGTCGCGCAAGGGATCCCCCGTGGCATCTGCACGATGCTATGCAAGCTGTCGACGCCGTCTAATACCGACGCCTTGATGGGGATACCAATCACGGGGATATGAACCTCCGATGCTAGCATTCCCGGTAGATGCGCAGCGCCCCCTATATCATCCCGTCAGCCACGACAATATCATGATCCCAACATGAGTTTCTGATTCTTAAACAAAACGAAAAGTGCATGGTTCCTAGGGTAATAGAAACTCAACGAGAACTTACCTGCTGCAGCTATTATCACCTTGCATGTAGACTTGGCCATCTCAGCGGCGAACTTCATCATATGATGCGGTGTTCGATGCGCCGATGTTATTCGAACCTCGTAGGGCACATGGAACTGGTCTAGAATCTTCATGCCAGCGACTAAAGATGGCAAATCCGAATCAGAGCCCATGGTTATAGCAACCAGGGGAGAGGCTCTGACGTGGGCCTTTGGTGTGTGAATATACTTCGAACCAATGCGCTCAGCTCGAATCTCGTCCATCGTCTTGATAAGAGGGCTTATCCTCTCAGCCAAACGCTCGACGGAGCCCTGCCCGGTGGCAGTAATGTGACCGATCTTTCGGCCCGGCTTGGATTCCTTTCCGTAGAGATGCACGTACACATCTGTCCAAGCATCATATTCCTGCTCCGCTAGTTCGACAAATCTATCGTGTGACTCCTTTTGGGCACCGCCTAGAATATTCAGCATAATGGCAGATGGTACTCGCCCCGTGAGGTTCACGGATTTCTCTGGAAGCCGATCCAATATTGAATATAGCTGGGCTTTGTATTGCGACATTTGGGGGACAGCCTCAACTATAGGGTTTTGAGTCAGTACTGGCCGCATAAGAAGAATCTCCAGTTAAATCACAACGATAAGCATACATATTTATTATAAAAAAAAAAAAGAAAGAAAAAAAAACCGGTACCGGTGCTCTGGCAGAAGACAAGACAGAATAGACGGCTAGGATATACATACTGGTGAAGTGACCGGAATTATGCGGCCTGGGTGCAACTTCGTTGACGAGAATATGGCCATCGTGAAGTAGGAACATCTCAACAGCGAATACACCTCGACCCCAGAGGCTTGCTATCACGTCACACGCAACATTCTGTGCTCGCTTCTTGACTTCCTCCGAGACGTTTCGCGGTGGGTATAGCACCTTGGTGCATATGCTATCCTCGTGTATCGTCTCGACGACCGGATACGGGTGCACATGCTTGAAGTTTCCCCTGTCGTCTTCCGTTCGCACAACCATGACAGATAGCTCCATCTCAAATGGCACCCACTTCTCAGCATAAAGAGGCTGATCACCCATCTGCTCCGTGGCGTTCTTCAGGTCCTCGGGGCCGTTGACCTTGAAATTTCCACGGCCATCGTATGATCCTTTGCTGCCCTTCAGCATGAAGGGAAACCCATACTTCCAGGCGGCCTCGTCAAGGGACTCTGCTCTGCGGTCGCCCGATTCTATAGCCATCTGGTCCGCGACCGGGATCCCGTTTTTGGCGAAGTACTCCTTTTGCTGGTATTTGTCTTGGATCAGACGGATCGTCTTCCACGAGGGGTGTGAGGGGACCTTCTTCAGCGTTTTATACTTTCCGTCCGGCGTAGGAATTTCCACACCTTTGGTCGCGATCTCCTCTAGAATCTCTGTCTCCACGTGCTCGATCTCTACGGTAAGGACGTCACAGCGCGTAGCGAGGAGCTTTATCTTCTCCGGGTCCTTGAAGGAGCCGGTGACGTGGAGGTCATTGTGGTTCGCTTGCTTGGCTGGGCAGTCTTCGGTATCTAGGACCGCGACCTGTATTCCTAGGGGGCCGGCTGCTTCACATAGCATGCGACCCAGCTGGCCACCCCCCAACAGACCTATGACAGGCTTTTTTGAGGGCATCGTGTAGGAAAAGTTGTAATGTGAATTGCTTCAGTCTCGACTTATACCGAATTCCCTCAACTTACAAGTCTGGTCTTGAAGCTACAGACAACTTTCAAGGAATTTCGTAAAGTACCTAGGTAGCCGGCAAAATCCAGCACTTAACCAAGTTCTTGAGCTCTGAACCAAGATCTTAAGCTCTCGAGCCAAAAGGGGTAGGCGGTGACTTGGTCTCTACGGCTTAACTGCATACCCCGCAGCCCTTTACCCCACCACCCCTCCAAAATTTAACTCCATTATTGTTCACTTCAATATAAGACGCGGAGGGTGTTCAACAGAGTGTCGTTCAACACAATTCATGTAAGTGATCTAGGATGTCTGCGACATAACCTACCCAGTTCCCGTCTAACCGGATAACGGATACATAAAGGAGGAAGCCACATGAGCAGATTCATCGCAACATGTGTCATATTCATTCTACAACTCAGCACATATCTAGGTGACCACGATGGGGCGGGAGAACGAGGATGTGATTCCCCCACCGAGGATCCAGTATGCTTAACCCCTTGATTCCAGAATATATTATATCTAACAAGCTACCTCAGCCCCTTGACCTTGTTCGATGCCGCCAAATCCCAGAAGCGCCTGCTCTACGCCTGCGCGCCCATGGTGCGTTACAGCAAGCTGGCATTCCGCCAGACCGTCCACCACTTCGGCACGGACCTGTGCTGGACGCCCATGATCCTGGCCAAGGAGTTCAACAGAAGCCACTTCGCCCGCGACAGCGACCTGACCATGTCTACCACCGGTGAAGAGGTCCCCACCATTGCGCAGTTCGGCGCTAACTCGCCGCTGGAACTTTCGCGCGCCGCGTCCTTGGTGGCGCCCTTCGTCAACGGTGTCGACCTGAACTGCGGGTGCCCGCAGAGCTGGGCGTGCGCCGAGACCTTAGGTGCGGCGCTCATGAACCGGCGGGAGCTGGTCCGGGACATGGTAGTAGCGACGAGAGAGCGGCTGGCGTGCGACGGGTGGACCGTAGACCTCGGCCCGGAGTCGTACCTCTCTCGCGCCGGGGACCACGGCCGCAGCGTCAGCGTCAAGATCCGGGTGCACGCGGACCTGCGGCGGACGATGGACTTCGTGACGACGGTGGTGGGGGATGAACACAGGCGCAACGTCGACTGGCTGACGATCCATCCGCGCACGCGCAGCACGCCGAGCAGCGTGCCCATCAACCTCGAGGCGCTGGAGCTGCTCACCTCGACGTTCGGTACGAAAATGCCGGTCCTCGTGTCAGGGGATGCGTTTGCGCTGTCGACGCTGCCGTATGCCTCGCACCTGCTGGATCCGCAGCCCACGTTTACGACGTCTGATTCCGATTCCGATTCCGTCCCTCAGACCAGCGACTCTAAGGGCCCCCCGAAGCCGCTACACCTGCCCAATCTGTCCGGCGTAATGTCCGCCCGCGCGCTCCTCGCAAACCCGGCGCTTTTTGCGGGTCGCGACAGCTGCCCTTGGGAGGCCGTCGACGTCTTTATGAACAACGTGGCGCGGGCGCCACTGCCCCTGAAGCTAGCTGTGCACCACCTGACGGAGATGTGCGGGCCTGGGTTTGGGCCGGATCGGAATGCGGCGCTGTTGACAAAGAAGGAACGGATACGGCTGACTGAGATGGGCAGCTGGATCGACGTGATTGACTATATGGACGAGATCCGAAGACAACGCGGGGGGGCAAACGGCGGCGTCGTGCGGTTTGCTTGACATATACTATGAGGTGCGGTGCTGTATGTAGATCCCCGGACTTTAGGAGATGTTGGAAAGCCACGAATATTCGTAGACTGTAGAGTTATGAACCCGCGTTACACAAATGCCCGAAGAACAGCAACCCGCTTTTGATCTAGAGCGACTGGTATAGTGATTTGGAGAGCAGTAAGGATACGATCCGCTCTTGCCTGAGACAAACGATGGATCTGCTGCTTTGAGGTAGGACAGTTTGGTATGATTTCCCCCGTTGTGACGTCTTTAAGCGGCAGAAGAACTGCGGCGTTGGGATTGGGTTGGAGGTTTTGTTTATTCTTGAATCGGATAGAGGCGTTTTCTAGAAGGTTGGTACGTTGGGTGAGAATGTCCAGCTGAGCCTGGATTCCTTCTTGACCCCGACGCAAGTCTTGTACTTCCTGGCGTAACTCTTGCTGGCCTCGGCATGACTCCTGCAAGAGGTTGCAGGCTAGGCGGAACTCTCTAGATATGTTTATGAACGCAGCATCGAGTTTGTCAAAATCTGGTGGCGTGTCAGCCATTGTGCTGTGGTTTATGGCGAAAGGAAGCTTGCAGGGAAGCTAGCTGATAACCCTAAGAAAAGGAAGGAGAAAAGTAAAAGAAGTAGAACAAATAGAAGAGAGCAAGGAAATGAAGAAGTACAAGTAGAAGTAAGACAGAAGAACTGATTGGATGGGAGGAATTGGCATAGTTTTCATCTGATGCTACTTTTACTTTACACCCTCGGACTTTCGTACTGGAAGCTGTCAATGAAACTCTAACATCAGATTAGGTATCGATAAAACATGTAACTTTCATATGCACCTGAGGGATGCATGGATATTAACTTTTATATTCATAGATACCGAAGTCGCTCTATAAAAGACTCTGAGGGGGTTTATGAATATTCCTCCTTCCTTTCCTCCTTTCCTCCTTTCCCCCTTTCCCCCTTTCCTGACGGGACTGATACCCTCCTTGGGTTGCTGTAAAAGCACACCTCTCAAAATGCAATGCCTTGATGCGTGCCAATCCTAGTGTACATCATACACACACGTACAAATATCGTGAAGGTGTCGCGAGGTGGAACCTAGAAGAAGAGAATAAGAAATGCAACACAACGCCGCCTTGCCTCGAAAACTGGAGGGGTTATTGCCACAACCAACTCCCCAATATGTACACACACCTGAGCCGAAAACGCCGCATGTAGCCGCTAGGGGCTCGTTATAAAGAAAAAGGGGGTCAAATCAGACAGTTGTGAATAGGCTTTATGGGCCTGCGCCTCTCGCCTCGATCTCTGTTAGTTTGCTGTTTCTTGGAGACAGTCCTATCTGGTGTATTCGCTAGGTCGGAAACCTCTCCAACTAGTGAATCGTGCCCGTGTCGAGCTGATTCTATCCTCCTCAATGACTATGTAGTACCATGCTATAGCTGCGGCGATGCAAGTATTGGATGTAAGAACGTGGACTTCTCTGCTGTAGCGCACTTATGACGATAAACGAGACGTGCCCTACTCATGCACCTCGCCCTCATCGTCGTCTGAGCTAAGACGTTGTCGCTTTTGGTCTCGGCTCTCCGACGCCAGTGACTCAACCTCCTTCCGCTTCGTACCGTTAGTGCTTGGGTGAATGGCCGGGTTGTTTGCAGCCTCTTTCAAGACGGCGTCCGAGTCACCCGGAACTGCCTGAGAGGCAGACTCAGCAGCAGCTGTGTCAATCTCTCTTTCGGCGGCGGCTTCGTCAAGGCCATTAACCTTGCCTATGGGGCTCTGGGTAGCACTATCGGTTCGTGGAGTACCGTTAGTCGAACGAACGCCGATGTCCTCCCCTCTCCTTCTAGTATTTTCGAGGATGAACACGGGCGATTGCGAGTAGGGATTCTCTTGCTTGCGTAAGGGATTCTCTACGTAGAACTCCTTAAGAACCTGTATCGCCTTGGCACAGTGATCCTCGTTGCCATTAAGCGCCTTCCACCAAGCCTCGCCGTTCAGGTCTTCGATCCGCTCGCCTGTAAAGGTACTGGAAAAGAAAATAGCTGCAATGGCGATGTCGCGCGCATCCATGAGTAACGGTAGGATGGTTAGGCATGAGTCATTGCAGAATGCCCAAGCCGCGTGTCGTAGGTTCTTGTTGTGAATCACTTGTAGTTGACCGAGAAAGTCGTATAGTTTGAAATGCGGGCTCTCGATCATGAGGTCGAAGGTCAAGTTCTCCAACATGACTTCCTCGAACATAAGAATGCTGTCGCGCCATCTCCAATACTCTTTCGATTGCTCATCGACAATAAGCTTAGCATTCTTTTGGGCGACCTTTGCCACTGCAATGATGATATCCTTTGTCTTTCGGCAATTCTCTTCCGTCTTGTTCGCGAGGAAGAGGGCAGTAGCTGCAATATTCTGTATGATATCCGTGGTTAGCGATGGATCCAACGCGCGCCGACTATTCCCACCTCGTGACTGGGGGAGCGAGTTGTGACGGTCATCATATCCAAAGCTAAGCAAACGACCCATTTCTCGTGCATCGGTCCTCAGCCATCGAATTCTTGGAGAACTTACGTAGTGATGGATTCCATGCTTCTCCTCGACCATGCTGCATCTCATGAAGAATCGATGGAAAAACACTCCTGCGACATAGAGTGTAGTTTGAGGTAGTTCGAGTAGGATACCAGTCTGGTAGATGAAGTTAACACCTTTGGCTCGTCTGAGCCTCTCTTCGGTCGGCGGCAATCCGTCTAGAATGCTCGGACTGCTAAGGATCTCGTCCTGCGTGAAGTACCACTGGTTTAACATGGCGACCGGGGTTTTGGGTATTGACTGGGTGGGAGAAGGGGCACTTCGTCGGGATTGTGGTCTCGGAGGTGACGTGCGCGACGAGTTGGTGGGTGGTGAAGGTGCGGGTGGAGGTATGTCGCGTCTTTTTGACGGCGATTTGGAAGAGCTCTTGGTGCTGGTATTAGAGGGCGCGGTTGGGAGTTGGTAGCCTTCTCGGTAGGGAGGTCGGTATCGGTCGATGCTCGCCATCGCGTTGTGTTCGTCGTATGGCTCCGAGGAGATAACTGCCAGCTCTTTGCGGCAGTTTGGCACCTTGGGTAGGCTACCGGAAGAAAGTGTCTAACCTATGTGGCGTTGATCGACGAGGTCATCTCGTCTGCAGCGGGGTCGAGGTCGAAAGATGCGTGTTGCGAGCCACAAAGAACAAAGAATGGCAATGTGAATGGAATCAACTTTGGGGATCTCCCTTCAATTCTCCATCGGATTGGTGGCTCGACGCCATGGTGTGGGTCTATATATGCTTTGACTTATCCCGTATTATGTAATCGTCATTTTCGGACACCTAGAAGCACCTAAACCTCATCACACTCCATCCCACCACATTCATGAATTACTCGCGTATACGAATAGTTTGCGACTCATTATAAGCCGATTTTAGTAGAGCATTAGTAAGAACATGTATATTCGGGTATCTCAGAGCGTATTTGTTTCTCCATTTCTCAGACTCCTTCGCCGTCATTGCGGCCCCATAATTTAACTGTCCTATCGTGTCCACCACTCACGATCCATCTCGCATCTCTACTGATATCCACGCTCGCAACTGGACCTGTGTGTCCTTCCAAGGTCTGTATGAGTGTCCAGTCATCGGCGGAAAATACATTGACCTTGCGGTCGAATCCGCTGGACACGAAGAATGTGCTTGACCTCTTCGGGAGCTGGTTCCCCTTTTCATCGAGCCCTGGAGGGCTACCAACAATCGGGTCATCTAGGCCCTTGTACCATCTCAAATCCGAAACTGCACTGCTATGAGCACCGATGCCACCCGTTCTCTGAACCTTCCTCACATCCCAACATTTGATCCAGCCATCTGCAGACCCGGTTAAGACGCGGTGACCATCTGAGCCCCAGTCGATGCCGTGAATTGGTTTGATATGGCCGTCTCCATGGCCATCCAGGATCATGACTGTTCTTCCAGAGCGCAAATCCCATATCCTGCCAATGCTATCCAAACCCGCACTAGCCAGCAGCGATCCATCAGTGTTGAAGCTTATAGCGAAAACTCCTCGTGAGTGGCCTTCTTGGAGTAGTAACTCCGTTGTCGACTCGACATCCCATAGACGCCACGTCGTATCTTCTGAAGCCGAGGCAAGGTAGCGACCAGACGGATGGAACTCAACTCGGCATACTCGCTGGCCATGTCCTTCGAGCGTGGACAGCGGCGTATCTTTGTTTAACGACCAAAGGTTCACTTGGCCTTCCGCACCCCCGGAGGCGAGATTAACTGCTTCAGGCGACACATTATGCTCGGGTAGAGTAGCACCAGGAAACCATGAGATACCGCTGACTCGAGTGGTGTGGCCCCGTAGTGTCATCTTTTCATCAAGTGTTGGAATTCCAATCAGTTTGATCGATCCTCCCCAATTCCCCGCCGCGACAAGCTCCCCATTGGGAGATATTCTCGTCATACTGACATTCCTATCTCCTGCGGTCTGACTCCCCTGAAGTTCAAATGCTTGCAGACGCTCCTTGATTTGTTTTCGAAACTTGACATGCGTTCGAAGTGGTATCGAAGCCTCTTCCTTCTGAAATGCCAATCTTTGCTTCGCTCGGGGTAAAGAAAATCGAGCAATCTCTTGTCGTGCCCGAAGTAATTCGTCACTACCGGTGGTGTAAAATTCTTCTTCTTGATCTTCCTGGTCCTCTTCAGGCGCATCTTCCATAGTCACGTCGGCAGACTCGCCGGGTGTCTGTTCTGACTGTAAGGTTAAGAGCTCTCTTAATCTGTCTCGCCTGTCCGCTGGACCTTCGCCGAATAAAGTGATTGGTTCTCCAAGCTCTCGTAATCTGGCGCGCACACGGCCGTCATCTGTAGGTACAACCATGGTGGCTGCTCGTCTCTTTCGTTCAAACTGGGACAGTATAGCCGAGGCTTTCTCTGGCGCAATGCCAGCAGATGTTGAAGGGATTTCATAGTCATGATCTTCGGGAACTTCATCTAGGCTCATACCGCGGTCCTGTACACGATATAAGTTAGACGCAATGCTTTAGAACGGCGCCTTGTCCATATGAGCTTACCTCCTCGGTTTCCTCCACATACGCTTGCCGCGCCGGGTGCATCATGATGGGCAATGAAAATTAGCGAACGGAACTTGGGAACTCTCAGGAAGGTGGCGTGAGTTATTGGGAGGAACGGTTGTTAATGTGTTTCCCGGCTTGAAGCAGGAAGCTGGAAATCGAAAGTCAGCTTTTTCGCGAAGCTCAACCGCCCTAGGGTGGCCTAAAAGTGGAGACGGCACTCGTGGGTCAGGGCTCCGGATTCAGTAATATTACTCCCAACAGCCCTATCAGAGACGCCAGAATCTTGAAAGCTTGTGGTACCCTCAACCTAACGGATTAATCGTTTAACAGGTAAATGGTTATTCGTAAATAATTATGATTTCCTACATACCTAAGGTACATTGCATAATCCATTGTCAAATTGAAGAAGCTGCCGAGTTCACGTCTAAAGACATGCTCGGGTAACAAGCCAGCTCAGTATATATGATGCCTGCGATAGCCGCATCGAATTATTTCATATTAATTCCGATGTGACCATGGTGTTGGATCACTTCACTAAGATAGAATAGAGAGTGTCATGATCACACTCAAAGTAAACATGACATCAAATACCAAGGAGTCTACTAACCTATTATTAGATTTAGACATACGCCGGATAATCAAACACAATGACGGTCGCATAATAACTCCGGATATTATAAACCAGTGTAAGCCAAGGGGATTCCTCCTTCGGATTCAGGCAGGAGTTTTATTGGCTGTAAACAATATGTTCCGTATTTATCTTTATTTTCTGAATCATGCGAAGATGGTCATACATTATACCGAGAAACGTGACTGAGGTGGTATACAAGTCAAGATGTTGCTGGAATGAAGTCATCTAGGTTAACTTGATCGAGTTTCCCTGACCGTGCCATTAAATTTGCCTTGGTTGGCTGCAACAATCAGGCCATAAACACGGTACCTAATACTAATAGTCAGCTGTAGCGGCTAATCATGGGACGCGGGGCATTTGGGGAATGGGCACCTGAACAGCCTGGAGAGAAGCCCACCTCTCCCGCATAGGGCTTGTCCATCCCAAGAGCTGAGAGTGGAAGGTGGAAGGGCCTGTTTAATGAGATCCGCTCGCACCCCCAAGTCCGCAAAACCCTCCCCTCCAGTCAGGTTCCAGGTTGTCAGTAGCGCCAAATGGTCGCATACATACCTTAGGTACCGGAGTACTATGTACCTAATTCTCGAAAATTAAAAGAAACTGGTGGCCTTTTCTGAAGGTATTCTTCCTTTTACTTTTCTACCACCACCTTTCCGGTGAAACAATCTTACAGTCTCAATACTGCAGAATACCAGCAGCCATCCGAATAACCGTACGATTGCCAATGCATCAGCAAAACGATTCCGACAACTTTTCTTCGTCTCTAGTCTGCAACCAGATGCGAGTTCCGACCCTACAGCCAAAGCACCCGGATTACCTGTGTGAAGCACGCGCTGACGCTGAGCGCCGACGTGGCACTCGTCTACCGTGAATCGGGGCGGGTTGAGAGCCGTATCGACGGAAGACTGTATAAAAAGCTTTGAATCAGATATTATCAGCAATAAACAGAAAAACGAAGCAGCCATGCTACCTGCGGCCGCTCCAGCGCTCACCACCGTCCGGGGGTTCATTCCCACTCCAGTCATGTCCGGCGACGAGGATTCCGACCACTGCAAGACACCCCCGTTGTCTGCGCAACGTAGCCGTGGTCGTCGTGCCGCCCGTGCCGCTCGTATCGACGATGTTGTTAGCGCCAACTGCAGTCCTATTCTCCGTGGCAATAGCTCTCCTGCCATAAGTGGCATTGCCAAGCTACGCTCGCAGTTCGAACCCCTGAGCTTGAGCGACTCCCGCGCAAGCACTATGGATCGGACTCGCAGCAACAGCCGTCAACGTTATATGAGCGGAGCCACCAGCCTAACGGGTCGCAGCGACGACGAAATCTCCGAGGGTGGATCGACTAGTTATGAGGTTCAGCTGGAAAATGATTTCGTCAGCGAGAGCGTGCGCGAGAGGAGGTTTGGCCCGGTCGAAGGCGGGTTGGTGCCCCGGAAGATGCAGTCTGATGACTTCGAACCCCTACGTTGTCTCGGCAAGGGCACATACGGAACCGTTTTACTCGTCAAGCAGCGCGCGACAGGTCGATTGTATGCACAGAAGCAATTCAAGAAAGCCTCCGTCATCGTGCATAAGAAACTCGTCGAGCAAACAAAGACAGAGCGGCAGATCCTCGAATCCGTCAACAGGCACCCCTTCGTTGTCAAGCTGTTCTACGCCTTCCAAGACCAGGAGAAGCTGTACCTCATCCTCGAGTATGGACAAGGCGGAGAATTATTCACCCACCTCAACACCGAGAAGATGTTCCCGGAACCGGTCGCTGCCTTCTACATGGCAGAGATGGTTTTGGCTTTGTCCCATCTCCATGACACGCTCGGCGTGGTCTACAGGGACTTGAAGCCCGAGAATTGTCTTCTAGATGCGCAAGGCCACCTTTTACTTACCGACTTTGGCCTCTCCAAAGTTGCGGTGGAAGGCGATGACTGCAAGTCCATACTTGGAACTGTTGAGTACATGGCGCCCGAGGTGGTGCAGGGACACACGTACGGCAAGGCGGCAGATTGGTGGTCGTTCGGTGCACTGGGTTATGACCTTATGACGGGTAACCCACCTTTCCGGGGCTGCAACCACGCTAAGATCCAGCACAACATCGTTAAACAGAAGCTTGTTCTGCCGTACTACCTGGGACCCGATGCCAAGGACCTGCTCACGCGGCTCTTGAAGAAGGATCCTACCAAGCGTCTGGGTTCAAACATGCCCAGAGATCTCATGATCATGAAGAAGCACAGGTTCTTCAAGAAGATTGACTGGAAAAAGCTTGCGGCAAGGGAGATGGAGCCTCCGATTCAACCAATGATCACGGATCCGGAACTCGCGGAGAACTTCGCACCTGAATTCACCGAGCTATGTCTGAGCCCTATCGTCACAACCAAGGATCCGTGGGGTGATATGTCAACGAAAGATGGTTTAATTAGGGATGACCCCTTTGGAGGCTTTAGCTTCGTGGCCTCTAACAGCTTGCTAGAGAGCAATGGATTTATGTGCGCCGAAGCATAGAAATAGAGAATATTGTGGACTTACACGGGTGGTTACGGATATGGGATACGGGAAGCCAGCGATATTGATTCAGGGGTTTCGAATGGGTTTATATGTGTTTGCCCGGTAGGAGTCGGAAACCGGAATGAATGAGTTCATCTGAGAGCTCGCCATCGCGTATCGTTATTATGCATCCTGTCACCGGAGCAGCCGAGAGGCTTGATGATCTTTTGGAGTTAATGATGCTTTCATTTTGTAGGCCACGAGCTGTCTCTATCAAGACAACATTTGTGACAAAGACTGGATGTGTCTCCGTGCCAACATACGGTATGATCAACGCTTCTCATCGTCTGTGCTTGGACTTCAGCTTGTCCAGGGCTCAGATATCTGCGATTCATTATAGGGACGCGCAAGCGCACTGCCACAATCACTACACCGATGCAGCAGCATGCAGCTGCTTTCATGAACCCTGACAATATATAGCTCTGGACGATATCAAATACCGACTGAGACACGACTACAGCTTTATCTACGATTTATGACATGTCAATTTCGATGTAAGTAAAAATTAAATAGGTGGGTATTGTAACCTCTTGCTAGGTTGTCACACCGCCACAACTCAACAATATGATTTACATATTACATATGTACGCATCCAGAGTACCTAATACGCCTATTCGGGTGAAGCATCGTGATTTCTCTTCTAAGGGAATATGGACTGATAAGCTTGTTTTAGACCCCTGAACCATCTTCCATTTCCACGTGTTCAACGTATTATGATCCAGTTACACATGCTTAACATAAGTCTATCTATTAAGAGCGAGCATCTGCTGCGGCAACTTTCGACACCTATAACAGCGTCTATCCATACCCAATATATATCTGCCTTGTCCGTTCTTATATAGGAAGATCACTGGGACATTACCCGGCTTGCCATTGAAAGTATGAGTAAATATTGCTTGGCTGATTGCTGACAGGAGAGCATCAACAACTAAAAGGAAGTACATCCTCAGGCCAAAAAGCCAAAAAGAAGCACGACAGGCTCAAAATGGGCAGGCGACGCAGGCCAAGCCCCCACGGATTAGTGACCCCTGACGTTCCGCATCCCACTGCCGTATAAGAAGTCTAAAATATGATGTACCTACGCGAAACTGACAAATCAGCAGGGCTGTGATTCTAATATGGGCAGCATGAGCAGTAACGAGGGGGTTACATCGAAGCTCTCTGCCTACCCCAAATGTATACGCCTTTTACTAGTCGGCCGTAACCTACCAACATCTCAACACCGCATCCACGCCAAGTGACATTGGCACTGCCATCGAATCAATTCTACTACCAAGGACCGAGACTTGACAGCTCCGTAAGGTAGGCTGTCGTCAGCGAACGAATGAGATGGTATCCCAGATGCCCAGATGAGCCCAGCATTGGGGGCCTGGGGTATTCTTTTGATTCCGGCCAGCGACCGCTTCATTTATCTGTTTATCTGTATCTACCTGGCATGACATATGATCGACGTGCCTGCATGTATTGCAACCTATGCAAACAAGCACCGTGCCTCCCGCTGTTGAACGATGTTGTAGCCCAGCAATACCATTGGGTCTTAGGTCGGATACGTACGTGGATTATCAGGGATCCAGGTAGGTGACAGAGCAGTCGCACTACAATATGTATGCCAAGGTGCTACGCGCAAAAGTACGTTTCCGTGTTTGCAGCAAGGTTAGGTTGATATCAGTGTGAAAGATAGGAAGGCTCCTTCCAGCAGACCCGTGTATAAGAGCAGCAGTTACAGAGGAGATACCAAGAAGCAGCTCTCTTGCCCAGTTCTCTAAGATCTCCAAGATATCATGAGGTCATTTCCATTTTCTATAACCTGCCTTGGCTGAGAGAATCCCAGTTATATATCTGCTTTATTCCCACATGCCTACACCTCAGCTAGAGCCTGATTCCTACACTCAATAACTTCATCAGCCAACCAGTATACATTCAGATATCTCAAGGTCTACGAAGGCTTTGGCAGATTTAACTTTGGAAGGCCACGATAATAGAACGCTAAAAGGTTAACATCGAGCACCGCATACTCTCCGCGCGAGTACATTACATCACCGAGACACCTGAGAGGGAAGACGGACGTCTATATACGAGCGTTTAGTCTTAGTATCAAGCAATTGGGGACACTCCGCCCTGGCCTACATCAGTCAAAGTCCATAACATAAAAACGCCAGACGGCAGAACTTGGTGTTCGTTACGACAGCGCTTTTCTTTGTATCGCTGCGAGCTCTTTATATACCTATATATGATATTTGGAGGAAGAGGCTTCTAAGATGTCGGTTTTACTCGTGACCGCGGGTCTCTGTAAGTCATGCCATCCTCATGAAAGCAGGATATGTTCAAAGGACTAGACACTGTTAGTTGCTAACACGGCACAACATAGCCGTGCTCGCTTACAGCACAGTCACCTCTGCTACACCACCTGGCCCAGTGCAATACTGCCCAATTATGGATGTGTGTTACCAGGTGGGAGTCCCGTCCAGCTCCGCGGACGCCAACAGCGGCAACGTCTACCTACAGCTGCGGGCGCCGAAGTCGTACTCGTGGGTGGGGTTCGGCACGGGCCACCAGATGGCGAACTCTAACATCTTCGTCGTATACCAGGATGGCACGGGGAACGTGACATTCTCGCCGCGGACGGGCACCGGCCACGTCATGCCGCGGTACTACGCCGCCGCGCAGGTCGAGCTGCTGGAGGGCAGTGGCATCATCGACGACGTCATGATCGCCAACGTGCGGTGCGGCAACTGCAACACGTGGCCCGGAGGCTCCGTCAACCTGGCCGGCGACGCCGTCGACTACATAGGGGCGTGGAAGGTGGGCGACGCCGTGGACAGCGCGGACCCGGACGCGTCGATCCAGTACCACGACGGGCACGACGAGTGGCACTTCGACTTGACGAAGAGCACCGTGGCCGACGACGCAAATCCGTTCGTCGGGGTGGCTCAATTCGACAATAACAACCGGGGCGTCCGCGAGGGCAGCTTCTCCGACCCGAATATCCTGATCCGCAGCCACGGCATCCTGATGGCCATCGTCATGGTGCTCCTATATCCCATCGGCTCGTCGCTCATGCCACTGTTCGGCAAGTGGAAATATCACGCCTTATGGCAGCTCATCTCTTTCTTCATCATGTGGGCCGGCTTCGGGCTGGGCTTGGTTGCTTCGCAGCGCATCGAACTTGTGAGTACATCCTACACCCTCAACCTCCCCCTTATAAAATATCCCTGCGCGGAATACTAACTAAGCTGTTCTCCACAGGACTTCAACTCGAGACATATCCTACTGGGCACCGTAGTGGCCAGCCTGATGGTTCTACAGCCCGTCTTCGGCTGGCTTCACCATAGAAACTTCGTCAAGCACCAATCGCGAAGCCCCGCCTCCTACGCCCACATCTGGTACGGCCGTGCCCTCATGGTCATGGGCGTGGTGAACGGCGGGCTCGGAATGAAGCTGGCGGGCACGTCCCGGAAGTTCATCATCATCTACTCGGTCGTCGCCGGCGTCATGTTCGTCGTGTACGCCGGCGCCTCCGGGTACGGGGTACACAAGCGCAGGCTCGCCGCGGGAGGGTACGAACGGAAGAATTAAGAGAGGACTTGTTGATAATACCCAATCGTTGCTGTTGTTAAGATACACTTTACATTATCCCTCAGAACTCGGTTTCACCGGGCGTTTTCGGGGGGAGGGGGGAAATACACAAAAGTTATATATAGACGTGGTACTTGCGAAAGTACCTACCTAGAGGTATGGATTAGAAATACTTGGTTGGAGTAAACACGCCTGTCTTTATCGAGCGCCTGTTTTTATCAAGCAAATGAATATTTGTGTATTTTGATATTTTGGTGTTTGTCTGTGTCTGTCTGAATACTTTTTATGTCGAATTATATATATATACCATATACCCCTTTCTTTACTACCTACCCAAGCAACCTGCCAATTGAGATCGCTATGATACAATCATATGAACGATACGATAAAATGAATAAGACCTACCTACCCCTGGCAATCATGCTTCGTCTATCAACCTTAGTTATGAGTTATGAGTAATTCCACGAACTGACTAGAATATTCGATTCTACTTGATGTATATGTATAATACCTAGGTATGCAATAAACAGCATATTGGAGCTGGTTGGGTCACGTGGAGTCGGAAGGCCGATGGTTCCCACCCCAGCTTTCGGCGCTAAACAGTTGAACAATTCCCATTCCCTCCAGAAAGCGGCAAGGAAAAACCTCAATCGCCAACCTGAAAGGTCTCCGTGCTGCCATCACCACCACACCACATCCACAAAACCCGCCAATTGACAATCATGCTCGTGCAACTCAGGACTACTGTAAGTTCATTTCGACACTTATGGAATTGCAATTGAAGAAGAGTTTTTTGGTCTGGGGAATGTTTTAAGCTGACGGTATCTTCTTCTCGTCCAGGCTGCTCGATCGGCCGCTTCGGCCGTCACCCGCGTGGCGAGGGTCAATGCCGTCAGAGGATTCATGACACCGACCGTATCGCGACGAGGTAAGGCTTCGAAAGTTTTTATACCCAGCTGGATCAATCTAGAGGAGCAATTGGGGAATGCGGAGATACGACGGAGACGAGCGGGATGGAAAGAGGTCAAGGCGGTGTCAGGATGAGGGGAATGTTCGCCAGATGCTCTTCGCCATCATCTACGATCCAACTTCAATACGTCCAAAGCAAAAGGAATCGCGAGGAGGAAGGAATGGTTGACCGATTACAACTTGCCCGCTCGCTCTACGGATCATACGCTTCTAGAATGCTACGCTACAAATGCCGATACAATTCTAGTACCAATGCTAACATTTTTTAACAGCCGACTTCGTCCAGGAGCTCTACCTTAAGGAACTCAAGGCCTACAAGCCCACTCCTATCAAGGACTCGGACTCGGTCGGCCAAGTCCAGACCTTCAGCGCCCCGAAGACCCCCAAGTCGCCCGAGGAGGCCGACCTAGCCAGCAGCCTAAAGGAGTACGAGAGCATGGCCGTCGAGGTCGAGGGCAACGAGGGTGCCACGTCTTCCTCGCCCGCCGTCATCGAGGACTGGCTCGTGACCGAGGAGGAAGAGGAGACCGGTGCTCACCACTAGATTACGAATCGATCATGACGCTCGGACAAAATCACGAAGGGTAAAAAGCTCACTAGACCGGGGGGCAATCAGGGAAAAGCTCGAGGGGAGGAGGGAAAGGGGAGAGTGATACGCGAGGCGCAACCTACAAGACTACGCTGCCGAACGTATTGAAGGGGGCAATGGGAGAGGAGGAGTAATCCGCACGTGTACATTTATTCCTAGGATCGCCGGCACCGAATCATAAAAGATCCTTTATTCCGGGAAGATTAGTAGCAAGCTATACCAGCTATGCTACCTCACCTTTACATTTTGATTTCACTCCAGAAGTGTGTTCGTATATTCTCGTTCCCCCACCGCAAAGAGGTAAGTCGAGTTTCAAGCCTAGGGTTCTGCGGCATTGCCTCCCATATCGAATTCGTTGTCCATCACGATTTCGCATATAAATCCCAGATCTCTGCCCATTTCTTACGACTGGTCGGGTAAGGAACACTGCAACATATCAGACCGTTCCGAACTCCGTGCTCCCGGGTGATCTGAATTGAATAATATCTTTGGTCCTATCCAGTTTGAGCATTCCTCCACCTTTAGCTTCTCTGGAAACCCGTCGTCGTACGAAGCTACCAGGGGAGCCACGGCAGTGAACATGAACAGGTCGGACGACCCATCTACATTAAATATACCTGATGTGTGACCCCCATGTATGGATGACACCCTTCCAGATGCCAATGCTCCCCCACAAGCCCTCAAGCTATATTACATATGTTTATATATATATATATATATATATATATATATATGCATATGCGTCCATATATATGCAGCCACACGATCCCCACACGAACCCGAGCTTTTAAGAGCTCTCATATAGGGTGACTATCTACGTCATCGAACAGGCCGTTCCGCTCACTTATCACCCGGTTCCTTTACCTTACCTTCTCAACCTCCTTACGGATGACCTATACCTAACACAACCTTCACCCCGAGTGAGGCCTCCGTCCTGCCCTTTTCTCTCCTTGATCCATTTCGTACTTTACCTACCTTAGGTACGTATGGGCAAACCACACCTCCCTGAGTAACACACCACAACCGGGTCCCGGAGTTGGCCAATGAGGAAACCGGTTCCGTTCGTAAAAAATCCCGCGTTGTATGTTGTTATGGGATTGGTTATTGTTATTTGGATGAGGAAAAAAAAAAAAAAAAGAAGAAAGCAATTGTTACCTCCAAAATCCTGCCACCGCTTCTTCTTCTTACCTCCTAATCTCTAGTACTTGCCGCTGCTCATATCGCTGTGTGTCGTTTCCCTTCTACCACTACTGCCCACCGCTACTTTCTTTTATACTGACTGCTACGCTGACCTTACACACTCCGTAAACAAGCTGATGTACGTATGTATTATGTATATGATATATGTACTCAAGCAAGTAGACCTAGAACAAGAATTCTGATACGTGCGCATATCAAGATTCTTCTTACCTGCCCGCTTGCTTACCCTTCCTCTTTCCTTACCTCCTTTTCCTTAGCTTGGCTCTGTTCGATGTATTCTCAACCGGCGAGAATACCGAGCTGTTTTCCGAGTGGTATGTAAGAAATGTGTGAGATAAAAGACCCCTAAGGCACCGATAGCTTGAACTTGGCTGAGTAGGTACCTAAGGTATCTCATCCTGTCATGCCTCTCGCATAGGCGTCGACGAGCTTACCGTCTCAGCACTTAACGTGATATCAGTAACCTTAAACCGGCTGTCAATATTATTAAGAAGCGCTGGCCACGAACTTGGAGCGCAAACCGGTCAAGTAAGACCCTTCAAGGGATCACCATGCGATCCCAACCCTGGATGTAATGAACCATTATACTTGTTACACAACCAGGATGCCGAGGCGGCAGCAAACACGTAACGTGCCGTCTAGGTTTGCCCCCTAACGCAAAACTGCAAGAAAATGATACCGGGTTAGGAAGGGTTGGCATATATTTCACAATCCATCACGGTAGACCAGCCTCAAGTTTCACAAGCAATTTATTGACTTTGACTTTTGTTTTCCCACCTCCTAATAGGTAGAAAGACAGGTTTCTCATTAGCAACGCTATGCACTATTGTACGCCTGTCCGCGCGCTCCTCCCCATCTCAATCAATATGCCACTCCATCAGACTCATAAATAGGGGTGCCGTAGGGAAGGGAGAGCAAGATGCTGCGAGTTCAAGTAAATCCATGGGCAACTGCAGGGGGGTTTGGCTTGGTTTGGATACAACAACCACCTGTCCATCCACGCGCCTCAGCGTCAGCAGCATCCTACTACCAGCCACCTATCATGCTACTTCGAAAATGTAGTTTAAAAGGCCAATCACCTGCTGGATAGTATTTACGGAAGAGTGCTTTCCATGGGACCAAGCCGCCCATCAATAGCAAAACACTCGCTATCGCCCCTAACATCCACCCAAGTCTCCCTGCAAGAATCCCTGACCGAAGTAACAAAGGGGCCGGATTGTGTGATCTGTAACCGGTCCAGCTCGACCTCGTGGTGTAATGTAACTGTAAATAATCGCGAAAGTTTCCCGTAGTCTCGTATACGTATGTGCCAATGGGTACAGACTATGTGCAATCACCCAACGCCCGAACACACCGTAGTGACTAAGTAGCCTCCGCCAGCTGTCACTTCATGCAATATGCCACCCTATGCAATATGCCGCGGACAAGATTTAAAGAATCATGGTATAAATCGCCATGAATGCTGAGAACCAGCTTGGGCTTTGTTCTCATGTGTTAGAACGGTAAACATGATGGCAAATTTCCATGTCATATGTCGAAATGCGATCCACCGAACGGTTCGTCGTTATTCCCCGTCTTGACAATGCCGCTCATCCTGTTGGTCTTCCTAAGATCAATATCGTCGAGCTCATCCCAGTCATTATCTCGATGATCTGCGTCATCCATGTCTTCATCGTATCGCCCCTTCATATGATCGTCTAGCGAGCTTTCGTCCACAAATGTGAAACCCCGGAAGTTTGCTTGTGTGGTCGGTGATAGGGGTGTAGATGCGGCGAAACCAGTCGCTAGTTGCTGGGCACGTTCGTTCAGCGATCCATTGGTATTCAATGCATTCGTGAACTCGGGATCGAAATATGAGACATCGGTCTCTGACTTCAACTTAGGCTTGAAGGGCGGAGTGATGAGTTTCTTGGCGAGAATATCCCAATCGACGTCGCCAAAGAAGGGGTGGCGTTTGAGTTCCTCCGCGTCGTCAATGGCACCGAGTCGATGTTTCGGGTTTCTATTAAGTAGACCTTTGACGAAATTTCTTCCCTCCTGAGACAGTGTGTCTCGTGGAAATCGTACTTTGCCAAATGCAATATTCTTGTACATCTGTTGCGTGTCTTCCGCATAGAAAGGACTCCATCCACAGCACATCTCGAACACCAAGACGCCGAGAGACCAAAAGTCTACCATCTTGGTGTATCCAGCTTCATCCAGTAAAACTTCCGGGGCTAGGTATTCCGTAGTTCCGCAGAATGTGTTGGTCGTGTCATTTTGGGTCAAATTCGCCTTGGATAGACCAAAGTCGCAAAGAGCAATGTGACCATTCGCATCGAGTAGGATATTTTCCGGCTTCAAGTCGCGATAGACGATGTCGTTGTTGTGCAGGTGTTGAATGGCGAGAATAAGCTCGGCAATGTAAAACTTGGCGCGCTTCTCATCAAATCGACCCTCCTTCTGGAGATGCCAGAAAAGCTCGCCACCAGACATATAATCGGTGACAAGGAAGAGATCATTCTGCGTTTGGAAGGAGAACTTCAAACCCACAATGAAAGGCGATTCCGACATAGCTGTGCGGACGAGGATGTTGCGCTCTCCGACTGTATGCGCCACCTCTTTCTTCTGAACGATGACTTTCTTGGATAGCACTTTCATGGCATAGATCCGGCCAGTATCCTTCTTGCGCACCTGATAAACTTGGCCGAATGTGCCCTTTCCAATTAGACGTAGGATTTGGAAGTCGTCTGGGCCGTAGTGCTTCTTATCCGTTCGCTGGTAGACCGCTTCGACAAATATTTCTCCGGTAGGCGTTTTTTCGGGAGTCGTATCAACATTTCCTCGTAATGGGTACCAACCGCGCACGGGCTCATCCTTGCCAGGGATAACGGCTTGGAAATCTACGTGGCCGAGAAATTCTTCTCCCTGTGAGCCATGGTCGTAAATCGAGATGTCCACTAGCATGTCTGAATCAACAACATCACTACCAAAGTTAGTCGATGCGTCTCGGGGACCCAATCGATCTAAGCTACTTACAATACTGCTTCGGCATCCCACTTCGGACTCGTAAAAGATGTTCGCGGGCGATTGCGAAAGGTATTGTAGTCGGAGATGCTGGTGTTGCTGCTCTGACGGCTACGCATAGGTATCGCCATTGAGCGACCCGGGTCGCTGCCTTGGCGCTGGATGGGAATACCACCCATTGCGGCAGGCGGCTGAGGGGTGGCCTCATCTTCATCCTCAAAAGTGCGCGGGCCGTGCGAAATCAGTTCGTTCCTCTGAAATACGGCAATGACATAAGGGTCACGACTCTTTCTAAGATTTCGAGCCTCCAGGATCTTGATGGTAAGTTTGCCCCTTTGCGATGGCGCTGCCGCACCAGTGCTTGAAGCGGAGAGCGGCGTCTGCCTACCACCCGCGTCCGAGCCATCCCCACTGAGCTTAGATAGAGATCTTTCTTGAGTATGGGACGAATGTGTAGCTGAGAGCGTTCGAGTGGGTGTCGACGGGCCGCTCTTTTTCGATCCAACATCTGTTAGCTTCTTGAGTCGATCAATCGAAGCGGATTTAGAGAGAAAACTGCTAGCATCGCCTGCAAGGGGTTGGGTATCCGAAGGAGAATTAAGGGTGGCTGTGGAGACACGATCGCTAGGAATAGACAGGTGACTCGCATGAACGCTGGATGTAGTGACTATACTCGTAAGGGGTGATGCTAAAGTGGCCCTCCGAACTTTCAGTTGAGTGAGATCCGAGGTACTCTTGTTTAGAGAGGACCGATTCGATGAGCCGCTAGCAGCTCCGTCCGAATCGCCACTCGCATCGGACAACTTGGCCCCCCTTTCTGACGACGCTTGTGAACACGGGGGCGTAGGGTAGGGGTGCATGTCGGATATTGATGGTCGAGAGGACTGCACCTTTGCCAGAGGTTCTATCCTCTCATGTGGAAGGAGAGGCGAAGTATCAGGCGTAAGATCCTTGCTGCTCGATTCCGATTCTGGGCTCGGCAGCTGCTGAGGGATAGTGTTCGTTTCCTTCTCTTCCTGGGGAGAGGCAAAGTATGTCGACTCAGTCTCTGGTGTTCGGGAGGTGGAAGAACCAGGGGGAGAAGGTAGAGAGGTAGAACGAACCTGACCAAAGTAGCTCATGATACCAGGCAGTCGTTTATCGTGAAGATCGGGCTGAGGCGTAGCGACGCCGGATCGCGGGGTGTCGTAACCGATCTGATCTGCGCCATCGTCCTCCGCAGTTGAGCTCCTGTTTATCCTGTTAATGGCCATCATCTTGGACATCAAAACGATCAATCAGGATGCTCTCGGGGCTGAGAAGGGAGGGGAAGGGTATCAAATAGGGCACAGCTCGGTCTATGGGTAAAACAAGCATCAGGTGGATGTACACATCATAAAGAAAAGCAATATGAGGTCTATAGTGGGTTCTTGGAGAGAGGACATTTCGAGATAGGGCACATCCACTAGCGGCGTTCCACAGGGAATTCGAGAGCTCCGTGGCGCTTCTAGGTATCCATCGTCTAGGTATCTATCGATGCGAGGAGCTAGGCAAGGCGGGAGACGGGAGACGGGAGGGCAGGTGGTAAGAAAAGGGCGAATTTTCACGAGCTTGTTTCGTCCAGCCGAACCGTGTTGCTCTCGTAGCGATCACCCATGGCACTCGCCATGTGGTAACCTAGAGGGGACTTGGAGGGGGATGTTGGAGGGGAGTGTGAAGTGGGGGCAAAGGGGGGAGGGGCGTTTGGAGATGGATCGACGCGTGGTGGGGTGAACGCAGAGAAACAGCAGTGACTGTGACATGTAGGGAGTGACCTTTAGCAGGCTGGGCCTCCTGGGCTTCTCTGGGCTTCCCGAGCTCTGGACCTTGCGCTTCTGCGGTTTGTTGCACCTGGAGAGTCAGCAGTCAGGTTTTCGACATGACAGCTATAAGCCTTGTCCAGACCCCGCGCATTGCGTTCGCCGCAGAACGGAGCCGAAGCAGGTATTATGGGACCCGTTCGATGCGAACATCGGTGGCTAGCCATGATTGTGCAACCCAGATAAGCACGTAGCATAGAAAGGCTGAGCTAGGCGTATACATTTCGTAAGCTTCGCGCGGTGAAGGAATGGCCCGACTTGAACCATCGCCGTCACGAATGGGCTTGGCTGAGGAGCTAGCTGATGACGGGGTCGCGGATGGTCATGACGCTGGTGAGAATGAATTCGGCGTAACCGTAGCTCGGAATGCTGGGTAATAGACCAGAGTACTGGGCAGCCAGAAGTACAGCCATCGGCGCACTACTCATCCAGCCGGCTCCATTGCGGTCGAGTAAGGTACCTCTGAAAAAAAAAAAAAAAAAAAAACCAGGGTTCTAGGTCCAAGGTCCCAACTTTGGAATACCTTGAGCTGATCCGTAATCCGAAGGCGAATACTGGCTAAACGGGAAAGAGAGCCCAAAACCTTGTAGGGGCCTGGGAAACGAAATAACGGAATTTGCGACGAGCGGAAAATAGGAGAAATAGGCAAGCGATAGGAAGTACCCTTGGATGGCCGAGTTGATTGATAGGATATTGGGGGATAACGGGATGCGGAAGCGAGTAGCATGGAAGCATGGGGAAGGGAGGCCCGAATAGTGAAGTGAGGATTTGATAAAGAGGTGAAGCAATTAGGAACTCTTTTTTGTCTGTTCCCTTTTGCCCTTGTGTGGGAGGTTTTAAGGTTTGAAGGTTTTACTTACTTTGACATCATGGCCTGCGTCGCCCGCCGGAGCAGGTTGTCGAATCCTCCCTCTGAACCTGACATGATGACGGATCAAAGGTAAAGTTGATCTCTCACCTAATGCCAGGTTCCCTATCCAAGCTCCCTAAACTCTGTCGTGGACCGCCAGCAGCTGTGAGGCGGGTGTCGCGTAGCGGTGATTCGATGTGTGAAGGTGAGGAAAAAAATACCAGAAATACCAGACAACCTTGTTTGGTTGGAGATTCGAGGTTTGACGTGAGCGTGGGGGTTATGGGAGGAGGAGAGAGGAGAATTGAATTTGCGTGAGGGGAAAGTATTTTCTCTGGCGTCAGTGGTGTTTTTTGGTGAAATGATGTTGCGGGTTTGCGGGTGAAGGAGACGTTGCGTTGCTTGATGTCTCACTGCTGAAAAAAAGGCGGGCTGGCTTGCGGGCTGCAGCGGTGCAGTGATGCAGCGGGCGGTAAAGGTGGGCGTGGTGCTTGGTGCTTGGTGCTTGGTGGGCTGCGTATCTGCGGGCTGCGCTGTGTTGCTTGCGGGCTTGTGATTGAGTCTGAGCCTGAAAGCTTGATGGGCCTGAATTAGAAGGGTCTCAATCCCAAAAATGGGAACTAAAAATTCAATCGGGACAGGCTACGAAAAGGCCCGGAAACGCCCAGTGGCTGGCTGGTCTTAGCTGCCCCGCCGCCCGCCGGTAACAGCGAAATGGAGGCTCCACCTTCCTCGTGTACGGCGAAGGTATTGCCCGGGTGTAAGTCCAGTCAAAGAGGTACTTACTGGATACTTGGATGCTTGACCTCTTTACGAAGAGGGTTCTTGCACGGCGGGGTTCTTCTCCTCGTGTACGAATTCAATAGGCGAGGTGATGCACTATTGCAATAGATGGTTGTTTCGTTCGTGGAGTTTCAAGGGCTTCAATGGCTCAAGGGAAGAGGATCTACGGTACGGTAACTGTACGTGGCAATGTTAGGTACATTGGTTCGTGTATACATAGCTAGTACCAAGGTCGGTTTATCTTTTCAATTTGTCTATAAATGGTGCGGAATTATGGCTTGGTACGGTACCTAAAATGTTTGGTCCCTTCGCTTAAATTCAGCTCTGTTTCTCCAGTGCAATGCCGAAATCAGCCGACCATCATGAATTCCTGATGTGATTCGGTGTGCCTCTTGGAGGAAGAACCCGGCGAGCTCTGTCGGGTACTTGGGCAGATCTCGAGGCCACCTCACCCAAGGGTATCTGTGTTTTCTATCTGGTACTGGACGGGTGTGATCTGAATATCGTACCCAGCGGCATGCCTGATAGGGAAGGCGATCGTAGCTAGGTCTAGCTAGCCGGCTAGGTCCAAAAGCGAGATCTATGTCGCAATTCTGAAACTAGCCGCGCTGTGATGATCTGTCGGCGCCGGCCTGGGGCGAGAATAGACTATTACAAAGGTCTGATGAATTGATTCGAAGTTGCAGGCATGGGTGAACGGGGATATTGTTGATTTCAAATAGGTACTGTATGGCAGGTAGTCAGGTGCTTTTACGGTACGGTAGATTGGCGACTATATGGTAGAAGAAAAGATCAAAATTTTCGATTTGTTGGTTACATGTATGTAGTGGAGCTAGATCCTCACCAACGAATATTCGCCGGAGCGAGCAGAACCTCCTTTATGATCTGAGACTTATTGATCTATATATCTTCGCACGAAACTATATTACGATTGTTCCTGTAAAACAAGTTTCCTAGGTTTCATACGGCCATGTAACAAAAACGAGCGGCAGAATCCGGGAGGATTCGATCTTGACGATTCAATGACATGACATCTGAAAGTGACAAGGCCGGGAGAGCCTATTTCTATCGTTGGCTGGTACGACCATGACAGGTATGCCTCCGAACGCTTTGGGAGTGGGTGAGGTTGCTATGGGTACGGTACGCTTCTAAAACCCTCGAAGAGCGGTGTCGAGGTGTCGAGGTGTCGAAGGCAAACTCCTTCACGATCCATAAGCCCAGACTACACAGGAATCCTTCGTGGATTGGACGGTTATTACGGCGGTACCGGTACTAATCTGCTAGGTTAGTTAATATATCGTCTTAGTGGGCCCCGCTTGATAGGATATCCGTGGTCCCTGAATTGGCGGCGGCGTCTACCACCAGCACTATTAACAGAACGCCAATTGAAGATTCCCTGTGTCCCTCTCTTCACGACGAAACAGATGCTGACGGGGCAAACCTGAAAAAGGGACCTCCTTTCCGCGGTTGACCCCCTTTTCAAGTAAGACGATAAGAATGTCCACCGAATTAGTGAGTAAGCGATTTGATGATGGCAGTTATTGGTCCGTTAATGGGGGCGCACTAGCAAGGCGAAGTCAAGTTAATGTTCACAACCTACACTAGGCACATAGTAGCGCCCGCAGCGGATGAAATGAGACAAATCTTTACATAGTATATTCATCTGTATCAAACCTATCGTCATGGCCTACCACTTAATCATTCTAGTTCCACGTAGTTCCTTGGGTTTGTTTCCCTTACTATTACAGGAGTATCTAGTTTCTTGTGATGGTGGAGCACATGTACACATGCAAGAAAAGGGAAAAAAAAAGTTGCAGGATGTGCCCCCGAGACTCTAAACCCTTTTACGGGGCAAGATTTCGTTTTGCCAGTATATGTAGCGTACCTAGGTAGGTAATCGAGAGTCAGGTCAACTGTTGGTGTGTTGGGAAAAGGGACGAGACACAGCTTCGTTGCTGACCATCATTTGCCTGTCATTGATAGGCATGTCTCCTTTTCGTGCCGCAGCGGCGTATGACAGACGGACAACATGTGCTCCCCCAAAACCGTGCCTTGGCATGTGTCTTGTGTCAAAGTCTTATTTCAATGCAAGGTGCTCATGATGTTCTTGTATGCCTGTAGCAGGAAGAGAGAGACGTTCTTCCATACCGATGGATGCAGCCGAACTGTGACACATGCGCAAGCCACCGATCTCAAACGTTGGACCAGATGCGGGATGAGCGGGATGGATCGTGGTGGTGATGTGAGCCATATGGACATGCGAGTCATGAGATTTTCCTTCTCGGCCCCTGCACTGCCTTCTATCTATATCCGGGGTTTCATTGCGACAGATGCGGCTGTTCTATTGAATGCAGAGACATATATATCTATGGGGTGGGTGTGTATGTGTGCGCGCTGTAGTATTGTCCCATACCAGCCTCTCTGGCTAGATCGTGCGACCACACTGACTGTCTTGTCTCTGCCTTATGTGTGATTTTATAATTAGTCGAAGCCTGAGCCTAGCAGAATCCAAGAGAATGGATGCCAAGGCGTTGAGTTCACCCCGTTCACGGGTATCCGGATCGCCCAGGGCTAGGTATCTTATAACCTTCAACAATTGTCTCGCAGCCCACGCGATCCTTAGCTTGCAGATTGATAAAAAAAATTAATGAATAAAAAAAAACTTTGAGCCGGGATTGACTCTCTTATTAGCCTTGAACCCGACCGTAGGTGCCGTGGTCCCACGCGTCTCAACCCGAACCGACGGATCGAGGACCTCAACCCGTGCGGGCCCATTCCGTATTTTCGCGCTGAACCCCGGGGCGGCAACATAAATTCGTTGCGTACTCCCCGAGGGCGCACATAAGAAGAGTCAGTAGTAAGCAGGCAGCCGATGCTACATATGTCACTCGATTTAAGCCTTTCGGAAATTATCAGGCAGAATGGAGAAGACAGAGAGCGCCGAGACTTGAGACTCGAAGGGCGAAGATGGGAACGGAACCCTTGTCGCCATGTGGTAGCCGGGCACACCCACCATCAAGCCAAACGGACGGCGCAGTCCCGTTTTCTCGTTCTAGGATTCCTAGGGTTCTAGAGCAGATGCCAGAGACGGGAGATCGGGTATCGGGTGCTAACCCCGCGCAAAAGCTTGTCCACCAGTCGCCGGGCTTCTACACGGCAGGGAGCCGTGATTGTTGGAGACTGACGGACGAACCCTGCTGCGATATCTACCGCACGTATGTCCATGCGATGCGTAAGGTGTAAGCTTAGATTGGAGGGATCCCGAAATTGGAAGTCTAGAACTCGATTCGTACACGGCGTCGTTGCTCACAGGCTTACCTATTTTGCGATCGCTACCCGCCCGTGGCCCATCATAGGCGTATCGAGATGGAGACGTGTCCAGAACATACCGCGCGTTTTCGTATCCTTCCTTTTACAGATTACCTCAGACTTATCTATCCCGTTCGGGCACCACACCTCATGTAAAGGGTGAATCCTACGTAGCAGTACTACGAGAGTATATCGACCGCCGATTTACATCCGTACTAAGGGCTACAATTACTTAAGCCGCTCTCGGCCCGGATACTAGATCTAATCCACCTTGGACCCTCACGGCCACGAAAATCCCGAACCTACCTGCTAATGTAGGTAGGTAGTATGTGTCATTTCCGTACCTATAATCACGGACGCGCAATTTGATTAAAAGGCGCCATCCTCTCCTAGGAACAGCGATCCTCCCCAGATATTCGGCCTATTTGAGGATCCCGCTCGTACATTGGAAACGACGAGGCTGCCGTCCGGTTTCTGACGCGTACGCATACGCACTTAAGAGGGGAGGGTTGTATGTAAACACGGATATATCAGCACACTAGGAGTGGCGCCAATATAAGGATCAAATTGCCCTTGGTAACATGTTGGATTCTGTGACCTGAATACCCTCTATCCTACATGGCCGAGCAGACGAAGCATCAACTACCTACCTATCAAGCCAGCACTTATATGCAAGTAAACCTATCCACCCTCAATTCAATATGTCGTGTTCCCTTTTTTATTCACGTATCCACTATCATGACACTGAACAGATTGGATATATGCATAACGGCGAAGTAGGAGCTTGGAAACATGCTCGACAGTGAAAACCCTACACACAGGAGGGGAGTATGTTTCCGGGCTATCTGACGGCGGGACGCCAAGACGATGATGACAATGAGGCAGATGAAGGCGTTGCGCAGGATGAGGAGCCCCGCCACGCTTTCAACTCGCAGACAACAAAGAGGGCTCCATGTTGCCCACGTGCATACGACGATGTCAAAGGGGTGATGAAGAGAAAATATCGTTTCAGGGAGGTATTGTAGTTTTGACTCAGGTGGACTCGTGGCGGCGTCGCTCAAGCTATTGCCATGTACTATGACACCTTCAGACCCTTAAACCTCATCCCTTACACCTATACCCTGGCATATGTGTGCCGGCTATCTGCTTTTTTAGGTGATACGGATATATCTGGATGTGGTTAAGAGAAATACGCCTGCCAGCAAGTGGTCAATTCAGGTTGCATGTTGCATGTTGCATGCAGATGGCATCAGATAAGCCAGTGCGATCTAGGAGGAAGGTTTTCCCCCCCTTTACGTGGGTAACGAACCATGGTGGAAAAGGGGGTATCGCCAATGAGAATTCGGGGATGACAGCTATGACTTCATCGGCACAGAGAAGAAAAATCCTACATGCTTGCTGAGAAATGATCGTGGCCTAGGATGTTGTCGTGACTAAATATGCACGATGTTGTCAGTACCAGGTTCCGAAAGGTCGAAAAACAAAGATTGCGAACTTATGGTTGAATCACAATTTTTCGACCTGTCACTCAAGCTTCGGCCATTAGGATATCGCGGGAAATCAAAACGTCAATTCATTGCAAGTTTATGCTAGGTTCTCTGGATCTTAGCTACTGCATGGCGTCAAACTCCATATTACCTAAAGCCACCCATCCCGCCATGAGATAAAAGGTGGCTTACTATCCGTTATCCGCGCGTAGATGTCCGATAGACCTCAGATCCAGCAACCCCCACCCGGCGCGCCGAAATAAAAGGAAAATTCGTTGTGTGCCCATCGCAACTAGGCACAAAAGAGATCTCCGTCCTAGGTGGGGGATATTCTGCGCAATCTCCTGAATCCCATCCATTACTCGTCGAAGTGATGTAGAAGCCAAGGCCGACCGCGCGAGCGTCAAGACCGGGTTCGGGGATATAGGTGATAGATGATCTAATATCAAAATATCAAAAACGCACCGCAATGCAATGTAACCGTAGGAAACGCATCCGCCATCCATTAACTCCGCATGTTTCTGCTCAAGAAAAAACTTGTATCTTGGCCATGCACTACCCGTCAGGGCCCGTAGACATCGTATGTCCCTCAGTGCGGTGTGTTATGCGCTATGCGAGGGATATCACGAGTGGGGTTTGGTCTTGCGGCGTCGCTTGGACGCCGGGGGTGACTTCTCATTATCGGACTTGCCGGGGACGTAGTCGTCATCGTCGTCATCGTCATCGCGGTTTCGCTTACGTTGGTTCTTCTTGACTTGACGGCCACGGGCCGGCTTGCGGGCAGGTACTCCGAGAGGATTGGGTTGCCGAGCCTCTTGCTTTGGATGCTTAGGAGCGGATTCCTCGCGGTCGAGGTGCTGAGGAGTAGGCATGTGAGTAGGCATGCTAGTAGGTGTGTGGTTAGGATGCTGAACCCCATGGCCCAGATTCGGAATCGCAGGCACCTCGGGACTGCGATACTGAACAGTAGGTATGTTGTAGTGGGAATGCTGCTGTAATTCCAGGCTAGGGTGCTGCACTTCACGGTCGGGATCCTCAGCCTCGTGGTTGAGCTGTTGATCAGCAGGCATCTCACCATTGAAATGCTGGACAGCAAATACGCCTTGGTTGTATTGCTGGACCTCATGATTTAAACCAACCGCGTGATGTTGATGCTGAACAACAGGCATCTCGCCGTTGGGATGTTGAGTAGCATTGACATTGGTGCTATGCTGAGCTTGATGGTTAAGGTGATGATGAGTGCTAGGCGTTCCATGATTTAGATGCTGAGCAGCAGGTACTTCGTGGTTGAAATGCTGTACTTGATGGTTCGGATGCTGCACCTCGTAATTAGGAACCTGAGAAGTAGGACCAGGCTGGCGCGAAGTGCTGAGGGCGTTCAACTGAAACTCATTTACGGCAGTGGGTGCAATATCGGGTTCTCCGGGCGCTGGAGCATGAACGCGTCGGCCATACACAAGAGGAGGTATCTCGGCAAAGATGGGATTAACGGTACCGGATGTCTCCTGGACGGTTGAATTGACGGCCATTGCCTTGAGGCCGTACAAGGCGTTATTGTGGTGCGGATAGCCAGCCGGATGACCAGCCCAGTACGGGGGAGTAGGATTAAAAGCACCATTGGGGCGTCGGATGGCGGGAGCGACAGCGGTATTCGCAAACGTTTGAACACCAGGTCGCAAATCAAAGCCGCTCATGCCAATGCTTCCAAGCTCGCTATATCCACCTCGGTAGTCCCGAAGAGGATCGTAGGGAACAGACGGACTCTGTGAATCCTCACTCTCATCACCCTCGCCCTCCTTCCGGCTACCCATCTCTTGGGCCACTTCCTCATAGTATTCGATTGTGTCCGAATCTAATGTGAATTCAGAAGGTGCCTCCCAAGCGCCGAGATCTTGATTGTCTGCCATGCTTCGTTTGGGAATTTGGTACAATCGCCAATGAAATTCTTTTCGCTTCAGCTCCAAGGAATAATGACGCCACACAGGCAGATCGTCTTGTTGGAGGGGGTTTTGGATGGCTTCTTGCTTGCCCTCCCGGTCGTGCTGTCGGTTCCGTTGATGTTGCCTATGCGGAAGTCCGCGAAGATAATGGTCTATCCCGCTGCAGCGATTATTAGCGACAGTGACTGAAGGAGGCGATGGGTTGTTGAGGGCTTGGAGGCGACGTCTGCGGCGCTCGCGGAGACTTGGTACCTGAACGGGTGGAAATAGCTTACGCTCGCGATAAGGATGACAAGACCAATGAGAGCGATAGCCTCTGAGATCGGGATCAATAGTCAAACGCGGCTGCTTAAGAAGGGCAGGTGGTCCTCGGGGCGGTTGCTGCGCGACTGCCTTACGAATTTCGGCCTCGGGGTTGGGGGGGTATGGTTGGGGGGTTTGGCGGCGGTCAATGTAGTAGGCCCGTCCATCCAAGTTGGCATACCGAGAAGGCAAAGCGGATACGGGAGGGTTATTATGGTAGCAAGCAAAGTCTTCCTCGCCGTGATGTCGTTGCCAGACCCTTGCGCGAGGCGACTCGCCTTCGTGTCGATGCGGCTTGTCGTTGCAAGGGTACCTCTCGAGCTTGCTCGGCACCCTTAAAGAAATTAGCTTCCAGATCAATATACGTAGTTTCTTATAAATCAAACATATATCCTTGACTATAGTAATATGCGAGATCTGTGGCCTCTTTTCCTGTTGTTAGGTGAAAGGATAATGGATTATGGAATTAGATAGACATGATTTTGAAGATATAAGGTTATAACATGGTTTGAAGTTTGAAGGGAAAAGACATTAGGCGTAGTGACTGATACTATCTTGATTTGTTTCCTTTCTTTCCTTTCCTGTGCGAATAGGGGATTGTTATAGATAATGATAACCAGAGTAGATATTAGATATCTCAGGAATAGATGAACGGCGAACGATAATCTTGGTAAGGGATATGGGATGGAGGAGAAAAAAAAAGGACGAGCGTAGTGAGAGTTGACTTACCTTGGTGGCCTCAAAGAAAACATAGACATCTTAGATGTTGCCATTAACTTCTTTAGAAGAGTCGAGTTTGTTCCTTGAGTTGAATAACGACCAATCTCTCAGTTCCTCGGCCAGGCGATCAATAGTCTTGTCACCAAGGAACTTGCCGGCAAGGTACCCACGTATCTGAACCGTTGTTTAAACTCTTGCAGTAACTGTACGGACGTGCAAGCTGGAGGAAATAATATTTGGTATGGATGACTAGACCTTCCGATTCGTTAAAGTGGATATTCTCAGTTAGACCATTAGGGGACATTTTATATTCCCTTCTGATCCTCGGCGGTGAGTCCACAACCAACCAGGACAATACCCTTGATCGAGATATAAAAGAGCTGAGAACTGAAAGGTATGAAAGAAATCCACAAACAACATATATCGTCTTACCTTATTCTTACTAAACTTACCAAGGGACATTATTATGTGAGATACTGGTTGGTGATGAAAAATAAAGATACTTGGGAAAAGCTGATTGATAACTTAAAACAAGCTTTTGATACTTGTAATTACTATTATTTAAAAGACAGTTACACCTGAGAAGCCGGAACACTTAGTTAGGATCAATCCATGTAAGTATCTTAGCATCTTAGCAATGTATAGTTATGCTAACAGTTAGGTTTACCTAAATTAGTCCATACCTAGTCCATTGTCCATATTGTTAAGTACAAGCTGGCATGTATCTACCTCTAGAAGCAGCATATTATATGAAATAAATCATATACATGGTAACTCATGCAAGAACATAAATGAATGATGTCATTATTAACCCAGTAAGACGAGACAATACTCTTGTTCATTTAAAGTCCTTTACCACAAAATAGGTGCAACATGCTTGTTTCACTTTCATGGGAATCCTTTCAATCATGAATCCGACGCTCTTACACACACTTCAATATTCAATCTGTAAGCTACTATCATATTCATACCCAAAGCCCTAGTCATAGATATATACTATGGTAAAAGCATGCCACGAAACTACGCAGACGAACCCTTGACCCGAGCAATAACCTGTAGCAAACGAGCTTCTATCTCGGCGGTAACGCCTTTGGGATAGTAGTGGGACGGGGGAAACTGGCGTGGCAGGAGAGGATCGTCGTAGTCCCCTACGATAAATTAGGTGGCCCATCATCAGCAGGTACGTTTTGATTTGAGTGGATGATGCTTGTTTGTATGTGCGATATGCATCGGGCTGAAGACGAATAGATAAACTCACGCATGTTGAATCTCTGGTCGGATAGCTTAGCTCGCGCCAGGTCAAACTCGTCCTTGGACCTCTTGTCATTCCACGCAATAGGTTTACCTTCGGAAGTAGAGTCGGGGGTGAAGGCGGCCTCGCTGAATGAGTGCGTAGGCGTGTGGAGCTGACCAGGAACGCGCGAGGTGAGAGGTCGAGATGAGCTAGCGGTGTTGCTCTGCATGACTGTATCTATCACCCTGCTTGATAGGTGTAAATATGTAAATTATTCGGGATATAGGCCTCTTTAACGGAGGTATGTTAGCCAAGCTGTTTGACTTGAACGTCCTTGATACTTGACTTACCCGCAAGGGGGTACTTCTAGCTTGGGAGGGTGGCGAGCTGAGACACAAGATAAATAGTGTAAATCTTTCTTTTATAATCACAAGTAAAGGACAAGATATATGGGATATGCATGCCAATAAGGCTTCTTATTTACAGAATTGGATAGTGATTCCTAAGCTGAAAGAAATGTATATGATGTACAGGAAGTGAAGTTATTGGAGATGAGATAGAGTCGGAGCTTGTTGTTGGCAAGCCGACCCACATTTAGGTATGCTGAGTAAAGATTGGCTACTATGTACTCGTACTCCGCCCCACTTATCAGGGAGTCGTCCCTCCCCCCAGCCTATAAGCTGGTACTCACCAGTAATTCAACCACACCAGTAATCTAACC